>CM060260.1:24267878-24577878 GCA_030684275.1 Acipenser oxyrinchus oxyrinchus | reverse complement strand
GGGACAAAAAAAAAAAAAGCCAGCTTGCAAAGCTGTCATGTTTCCTATCGTGTTTAAATGAGGAATTAACACAAAATTTAACAAGCGATGGTTCCCTTTTTGTGAAAAAAAGATAACATTATCGAAAGTGCCGGTTACAAATGAGGGTCCATAAAACTGTATTTGAAATATCATATCCTGCTTTTCTGGTATGCTTTAATAGTTTTAATTTTAATTAAATGGTAAACTAATCCCACTTCTGACACCAAGTGTGGTCAGGTGCAGTGAATGAATCAGGACCACACAATCTTTCTCCCAAAAACAGTCTGCGTGTTTTTAATAATAACAAAAATAATAACAACAACACAAGTAAGTCCACCCCTTTACCAGCGACGGTAATGGGGGGTACACGGCAGCTCTCTTAATAAAAAGTAAACAAAAACGGGACTTTGTCCGTCCCCACGTTCTCTGTGCACGCAGTGCTCTCGGTCCTGAGAAGCGTGGTGCCGTGCGGTGCTGTGCTGTGCTGTGCTGTGCAGGGACGTGCTCTGTATTTTGCCGGTCCGCGGCACACTCCTCTGCAACACAAAACACACGTAATCCACAAACAAATCAATACAGGCTCCGGTCGTCTGTTTTCATTCTCAGCTCAAGCGGAGGTTTTGACGTAGCTGCTCCCTTTTGTACCCAGCAAACTCCTCCCTGCAGTCACTGCGTCACCATGGTTTCTCTAATAGAGAGCTGCCCCGCAGCTGACTGCAATGGAATCGTCCCGAGTACTTGCAGCTACGCACCCCTCCTAATATGATCACCTTCCGGTTTCCACCGACCACCGAGGTGGCAGCTCTAGGAGGCAGCTTACCTTCCCCCTTACACAGCGCCCTTTCTAATCGGGAGGGAGATTTACAGCATCGATCATTTCTCTCTCTATCACAGGCACACTGAAAAACACTGTGCCATACTCAAATCTAGCAATTAAGCTATTCTATAGATATCACTTTAAACATTCAGACAACTATGGTTTTGGATTCAAACAACATTCAAACAACAACAACGCATTTTTTGTTATTGTTTTTTTTACTTTTCATTTTTATAGGATTATAAATGGGATTGCATAGTATTGTGTCTCACAATGCATCAGATGTGTGCTATTGTTTTAAAGCAGTGCACACCCTGTTGTGACTTATTTAATAATAAATACATAAAATCAAATGTAGAGCACTTTAGAGTTCATAGAAATACATGTGGCAGGGATGTATGCAACATACCCACATTTAAAGTAACCGTAGCTAACAAACTACATAGGTCTCAAATATGTTGTTTTTAAAGAAACACATGTTAGTACAGCACACAACATTTTTTTTTAATTTTAAAACACAATATCTGAAACTACAGTACTGTAGGTTAAAGGAATCTCTGTCCCCTATTGGGTTATCTGATTGCATTTGGACAAGCTGGGTCATTTCACCTTAGCAGTGTCTTCTGGGTCAAAACATGTTACTGGCTGTTAGCATGTCAGTCAACCAGCGGATTGGTAAATAACAGGAAAGAAGTCAGTGAAGGGGTGGGGACAGTTTCACTCTTCAAATGAAATGACACAAAAGTACAGTACAAGTAGTAGATGGTCTAAAAGCATGGCTTGCAACCAGTTTTCTTTAACCGAGTGTAGTTGGAATGAAAACACATGTTTTTTATAGTTCTTTCAAAACTGCACACTTTAGACCTAAATATTGAATTATTCTGTTAACTATTTTAATTACTTTCATGCATCTGGGGGGAAAAGACTCAAAAGGTTGAGCCTGGATGTCCTGGATAAACAACTGTGAAAACTGCAATTATGAATACTTACTTTACAAAAAATATATTTTGATTGCCCCACTTTCTTTGCAATAGCAAACCCACATTTATTCGATCATATAGTCTAAGGGATATATAATAATAACCCTCTAAATAGCAAGGGAACACTCACTTACAGTAGCACATAGATTATTGTCTTGATCTTCCATGATCACATAGCTCCCATTCTACTAAAAACCTTCTGATGGACATTTATTTCTGGGAGTTTTACAGAACCAATTGTAAATCCCATTTTTTCTATAATGTAGAGACGAGTTTTGACAGGGACGGTTTTTGTTTTTGTTTTTTTTGGTCAGCAAAGCTGTAATGAAGAAAAATGGTATAATAAAAGTTGCAAACATAACCGTTATTTCTTAGTTATGTACCAGTACTACAACAACATAGTTCAGTCCCAACATTGATGTTTTAAAAGGCCCTGACCTGGTTTATAGTTTTCCTGGTTGTATCTAAAATATTTTATCAGTGTCTGCAAGAATCAATTTTCTTAAAAAATGTGCAGAAGAAAGCAACATCGACCTTTGTACACAACAAATCATTTTCTCTAAAAATTGAGCCACTAGTGTCACTGTGACACATTAGTTGTTTTCCCTTAGCTCAACACAAATTAGCCTAAACAAATTAAGCTGTCACACTTTGCAAACAAAGTCTTAATAATCCATGTCTATTTTCAAAAGTTTGTGGATTATGAGTATTTACATACAATTATAATTGTTTGCACTGCGGTTTTAACACACCAACATCCTTCAACGATGGTGCTGATGAATATATTGGGTTTTTATTAATATGAATCAGTAATTAAAAAAGTATTTCTAAGCATTTGATTTTAAGATTCTGAGATATAATAGTAAAATGGTCAAGTTGCCCAAGGAAACCTTGGTCTGATCATTGAGAGGAACGGTAATTAAATATCAGCGAAGCACGAGAACTGCCAGACTCTCTATACAGCACGGATAGTTTATGTGTTTTCAGGGTATTGGCGCAGCAAAAGTAAATCAGCCAACACTCTTAGGTAAAATGTAGGAAAAAAGTCAATACCTGTCATACAGTAAGAGAAATAAGTCACCAACGTAAGGTAAAAATGTCATCCTTTTTCTCCCAACATATTTTTTTGCAGACCCCAGGCACTTTTATCCACACATATGTATATTACAGGACAATCGAGTTTAATGACAATTAACTTGTTCTGTCAACATGGAAATATACTAGGGAACACACTTATTGTGATGTCTGTATCATTTATATTACATGATTTATTTCTGTTTTAAAATTGAATATTTGCCTGCAAAAAATGTATATTTATATCAATTTAGAAAAAGATCTGGTCTATGTTAGATTTGAACCTATAACCTGCAGTTTGCAAGCATGTTGTGTTAACTGTCAGACACGATTAGTTGAAAACAAGCAGTATTTTGAAAGATGAAGTCAGTCAGCTGAGATTCTCAGGACTCTTATATTGGAGATTTTTTCGAGTCATCTTCATCACCATCACCATCACCATCACCATTCTGAGATTGTGATCTTGATCTCTGAAAAATGTTGGTTTCCTGTCAGTGTAACGCTCATTGTGGTCCCTATTGGCGAAAGGAAGTACGGTTTCTTCTCAATAATAGTTGATTGCCTTTGACACTAAATAAATAAATAAATAAATATTGAATTAAATGAATACAAAAGTCAATACAGACATTTATTTTTCTTTATCTTGATATTTATTTATTTATTTCACTATCAGATATAAACACTGTAATTTAATACTGCATGAAACGATACTGTATGAAACGAAAATAAATACTCAACAGTTCTTGTTCAATTGTATATTAGTGAAGATTTTTGTACATAAAGGTCATCATTCTTTGTTGCAGGACTTGTTGTCTGTTCAGTTTGTCATAAATTCTCTGTAGTTTCAAATAAAACAAACATTTTGAGAATTCAACACCAAAACAACAACGAACGTAGTTTATGACTTTTTTAATTAAATAAGCGATAATACAGTATCACGTCTTTCTTAACAGCCTGTCTAACTAGGGTTCCACCTGTAATCTGTAAATTATGTTTCTTATCAATAAATTCACATTTACTATTTTAACTTTTCATACAACGTAAAATGTTTTTACTGAATTAAAAAAATAAATTGTATTGTTCAAAATTGAAGATTATATAACATGGCTAGGCAAAGATCTGCATGCAGCTACTAACAATTACTAGGCACGAAACCCCAGGCCAGGCATTTGCAGATAAGAACTTGAACTTGAAGCATATGTGGAAGCAACTGCAAGTGTAAACCACGGTCAGCACATACTAGGATATAAACACAAATAATATCCCTCTTCCCACAGTATATAATAAGTAAAAGTTAAATAAATTAATATTTTATCGTTTTTTTTACATTTGCTTTTGTAATTTTTAAATATTGTGTATATAAAAATCAGTGGTCATGAACCCAAAATAAATCTTACTTTTCTTAACTTTAATATATGGTAAGGCTAGTGTTTCAAACATATATTAACTAAAAATAAAAAGTCTTCATGAATTTATATACAAACATCCACATACCATACAGCGATAAAGTGTAGCACCCTAGCAGGGGATCCACTAGTTCCTGAGCAACAATAATGTTCCCTAGATGATTGGCAGCTTAGGGGTCCAAGGGGTGTTTTCTGCAGGTTATTTAAGATCTCTGATAGGAGTATGACTCCCAGGGGGAGGGGGATAAAAAGGAAAGAGTCAGGGCGCCTATAGGGAGAGTGGGCAGAATTAGGCTGGGATTCGGGGAGGTGATACGCTGCTAGAGTGGGTCATTAATGCTGTAACTAATAAAAAGAAAAAATAAAGATTTTCATATTTGCAGAAAGTAATGTGGTCCCGACCTCTTCATTATCTGGACAACCCGGCCGCTTCAATACTGTAACAGTTATACCCCTGCTGTTTTTATGTATTTATTGTTAATAAATACAGTAATGTACACTTACCTGTCAAAGTTGTTTTTAGGCTTCTTGTTAACAACAGAAAAGTAGGACAGTTTCCCATTACACTTTGTATCAGACATTAGTATGAGTGGTGTAGTGGTAAATAAAAGTTTGGTGGAGTTGAGCAGACAGATTGAACAAATAAGATTGATTGTTATTGCTCACCCACCATTATTGTCTTTTTCAATGAGCATGCAGAGAGATTGATGTGTGTCCGTGACCGCACTAACGTGAGTTTGCTGTCTCAACGTCCAGAACGAGGCGACCGCGATATTCTTTGATACATTTTCAGATGTGCGTGGTCAAATTCGAACATAGTTTATTTTCAAAAAGGTTCCAAAAAAAGTGGCGGAACTTCGTTACAGCTCCCAAAAAAAGTCCAGGAATGCCGTAACATGACTCGAGCACTGTACAATACACTAAATGAAGGGATCAAACTTATTTTGATAGTTTGCAAAATCAGATGAAAGCATTCAATACAATTGGGATAATACATAATCATTATTTACAAAATCTTGTTCGTCTCGTTACTTGTTAAAAACTAGTAACTTTACTGCAATACTACTTGCAAATGTTGCAAAATGGAACAAATTTTGTGGCATGAAAGCTAGGGCATCTGCATTGCAAGCTGCATTCAACACATGTCTTGGGTTCAATTTCCACACAGGGTTTATATTGCAAACTTTAAAAAATAAATGCATTTTATTTATGTGTAACAAACACATTTTTAATGTGAAAAAATGTAGTTGATATGAATTACACTTTCATTGAACATACATGCTGTAACTGCGAGCGCATTGTGAGGGAAACAAGACTCAGGGAGACCAGATGGGATTCGAACTTGCTGCTTTTAATAACTGAACTTAAAACAAACAGTGAATCCCTGTTTGGGCCAGGGTTCACGCCAAAATAATCAAATAAAACTAATGCCCTCACTCACTGCTGTTTCACTCGTTTTCATTTTCTCGCACTCACGCTCACTGCTTCTTCTCTTCTCTCAGACACACTTCGGGTTCGTCTCACTGCTTCTCAGACGAGGCCCTCACAGTCACAGCAACCACTCCAGTCTCAGTCTGCGTGCCTTCTCCCGCCCGCGACCAATGGGGGGGCAAAGTTTCCCCAATTGTTAGGCACAACTGTAAAAGCGGTGGGGTCAAGGTTGCACCAATTGTTTCTACTAACTTGGCTTGTGTTTCTCAGACACAATAAAAGCGGATAGAACTTGCCCAAATCGCAAATGATCTGCAGTCACACACACACAAAAAAAAAGCAGGACTTCCAAATCGCTGATGTGACCCATTTGAAATAACCATGGATGCTGATTCTCTACATCCTGCTTTCCACGGTGCACATTTATTTGTCTTGAGGGAAATACCCAGCCCTTCCAACAATTATTTTTATTCGGACTGTGGCAGCACAGTTATGCTCCACCTAGCACTGCAGAGTAACTGCAGTCAACACTGTTTGCATTTATAATTGGGTGGCTTCTTCCTCATCATTGTCTTTTCGGTTTACCTTCATGCAGTTAGATATCCTGATTTGTGTCTACCCTTGCTTATAGTTAACATACAGTACCAGTTCACAAGAGAAAAACAGAATCTCTAAAACAATACACATCTCCAATGGTGAAAGTACAATCAATAAAATTGACATTATTGTCTAATCAGGAGGTTTACGGCCTCATTGGTATTAGAAACATAAAGTGGCACTTTAAAGAGTAAACTCTTTTCAGTGGTACCCCAGAGGACAGAGTCAGGAATAGATACAGTCGTGCCATGTGAGGCATCAACAACCGTCATCTGAAAATAATATCACTTAAAATAAAAATAATACAAAACATAAACAAACAAAACCAGTATTACAACATGTTTAATTTAACCATACAGTATTTAATCTGCAATTTCAGATTGCAATTCTTCAGAACATTGCACTCTGACAACAACATTAAATGTTCTAATTTAAAATGGTTCGCCTGACATCTGTGCTTCTCGCTAATTATTACCCTTGTGGAAACGTTAGGTGAACTGATATTTCCAAAGCTACAGAGCAGTAGTGTGCCATCGGAATTGAGAAGCCATTGAGTTGAATTCTTACCATTACTTGGTCGAAAATTAGGCTTAGCCTTATAAATATTTTACTGAAGTATACAATGGTAAAAACATATCTCAATACAGTAAATACAAGATAATGCATTTCAGGCATTTAACAAGTATCATAAAGCATGGTAAAAATTACAGTAAACAGTATAGTGAACTGTAGTAAAAGCATAATATAAAGCAGTTCTTTATATTAATAGGAGGGGGCACCATTTTGATTGAAACTGGCTTTACAGTTGCTTTTGTTTTTTGTTTCTTGGATTAATAATTATGTACTAAAACATTAATTAAGTGCTTCAGGTCCCCAGATGGATAGGAATACCTGACTGTATATCTGTCGCTCACTTTGCTACTTTCACCAACAGATGTGTGTGCTTGCCCGAGAGGGACAGTACAGTGGATGTTTGCCTCCATTGCAGGGGTAAGATTCAGTAACACTGGTTCCTTATGTCCTAGATCATGAAGGTTGAATCTAAATTCCTCAAATGTTAAGTATAATAACTAGTCTTTTAATGTAAAATGCACGGCACGAAACATGATGGCAATATGTTAATAAAGAGTTTACCCTAGCAACTAAGCTACATCTTTTTAAAACAGTGAGTAATTATCCTTCCATTGTTAAGTCACTTCTCAAAAGAAATTAAATTAATACACTCATATGCAGTATCTACTGTAAAACACAATTACCCTGCAAGCCATGCAATATAGTGTTTCTAAGAAGTTTGCACATGGGGGAGGGACAACAACTAAATATTACAAAAGACAAATGCTGTCAAAATTCCTTCATTATTTGCACTGCTTAGTATACAATACAAACTGGTTGAAGGAGTAGACACTATAAACAGCTAAAAGATGAGATGTATCCTAGACATAACTAGAGGGGACAGGACCGTCAGAAGAAAAAAGGGCCAGGAACCTTGCATGTAACAGAAAGGATGGACTTGAGGCAAAAGAAATAAAAAGCAAGATGAAGAACTGAAATAAGACAAATGTGCACAATACTGCAAACAGGATTTGAGACATAGAAAAGCAGATTAAGATTAAGTTAAGTTTAAATGTTAATACCAATTATAAATGTCAATGCCAATTATAAATGTTGATACCAATTATAATGAAGCATTTTCAGTATTATGTACTATTTCTAGGTATAGTGGTCTTAATGGTCTAATAAGTCACATGGTTAGCTAGCCTTGAGGTACATTCTCAACTCCTTTCTCCAATATTGTTTGATTAAATCCATTTGACATGTGCACAATGCTCCACATATTAAGCTATACATGGCTCTGTGTTCATTTGAGGAATACTGGCACTAAGCCATACAAGATGAAGGGCTGGTAGAAAAGCTCTAACAATAGAGAAAAATCATTAGCTTGGGTTGTAGTTTAAATTATCAACTGGTAATGTGGTCTCAGGGAGTTTACCTGAGGCTACACAAATGTTCAGGTTGTGAGTTTGCATGTCACGGGCAAATCATCTCTTTAATACATATCAATGAAAATGTATAACAGAGGGCAATGGTTATGAAGATAACACTACAAAGCCAAAACATAAGAGGATGAGAGTTTTTGAAACAGAGACATACGTACACAGGGGTGTGTCAACTATGCTCCCCTTGGAAGGGATATTTTTTCCCTCGTTGGGGTCAAACATCTATAGTGCATTTTAGTTGTGCGCTCTGTGGAAAAGGTAAGGCAGTCACATTAAATTATTCTATTAGCAGTTCAACGGAGGGAACATCACAGAACAGGAACTGATTGCAAATGTCTATTAAATATACAGCTATAACCAAAAATTTAGCACCATCTAGAATTTTAGGATTTTAGACATTATTAAAAAAAAAAGGAAAGAAAAAACATTTCAACATCATGTAATCAAAGAAACTACAAAATGAGATTGCAAAAGTCTACCGGAAGCCCTAATAGTAGTACAGTATTTCATGTTAGATTTTGAAATGTCACATTTTGCAGTTGTTGTCAGATTTCTGTTAAATATATGGTAAACTACAAAGCGGTATGTAATTCAATATGTTAACGTAACATTATTCAGCAGGTTTCATTTGACTCGCATGAATTGGGTAGCGTCAGCCAATGAACAACCAACACATTTACTGTAAGAAAGTATAAAGGAGTATGCATTAGGAATTGCTGCTGCAGAGTCACTTATAATAGAGCCTTGGTTTTACGTCTCAGCCAAAGGACGGAGCACAAGGAGGTTAAGTGACTTGCTCAGGATCACACAGTGCGTCAGTGACTGTGCCAGATTTTGAACCGGGAGCCTCCCGGTAGCAAGCCCTTTCCTTTAACCTTTAGCCCCCTGACTCCCTTTAAGAGGAGTCTTCTTAAAGTGATTCCATTCACTATTTACATTTCAAATGTTATAGAAGTTTTAGGTACCTAGAAAGTGAAATTTCCCTCCCCTTCAATACCTTCTTGTCTGTCATTAACCAACCAGCTGCTTCCCCCCCACTGACTGAGAGGCTTTGTAGCCAATAAAAAGCGTCATCATTTCTGTTAATGGCAGTGGTTTCTAACTTTCTCCTGTAAATGTTTCACTTAATCATTATTATGTACTGTTTCTATGTAAAGTGGCCTTAATTGCAAGAACTAGTCAATGATTTGAATATTACTTAATTAAATACATTTGACACATGCTTACTTCTTGACATGTTATGTCATGCACGACTCTGTTATAATTTGAATACTGGCACTAAGCCATACACTTCCATTCACTATTTTGTTTTCAAATGTGCAGTTTTGAAAGAAACACATGTTATAGCACTTTCAAGGATTGCTCTCTCCCCTTCAATACATTCATGCATGCCATTAACCAACCAGCAGCTCTCCCCCTATTGACATCTTTTGCAGCCTGTACTATGCTTTGACCTTGAAAACAATGGTAAAAGTTAAATGACTTAGGAAGTGAAATACAGCTTCCTGAATAAAAAGCAAGCAAACTGATCACTTTCTTTTACCTTGTGCACCAGATATTGCCCAATATTTTCCACTATGGGCAAATTCTAGGTACATTTCCCAGTCAGTGAAAATCTCACTAGAAATATGTTCATTTCATCAATTTAAATTCATTGTTTATTTAGTGTGAGTAAATGGTAGGCAGCTTTAGATTAATTTTTTCCCCCCAATGTAGAGAAGTTTGTATTTATTAGAAGTTATTTAAACTGGTATGCATTTTCTTCCTTGGGTGAATGAATAATTAAGACAAACTTACCTCAACAAGAACAAAACAGTGGATTACTGTGTAGCTTCTGTGCAATCCCCTTTCAGGTGGCATTTTACTTTTTTGTGTTTACTACCTGCAATAATAAGAAGATAAAATATAAAATTAGCTTTTTTCTTTACTGTTTATCAATTGCATACCAATATATACTTATTTTATTATCATTAAACCATATAGCATGCATGTTTACTACCACCTGTCAGCATGCTGATTTTCAATTCCTAGAGCTGTATACACACATGCAAATCTACAGAAAACCCACCATCAACAGGTCATGTAATAGTAGAGCAAGAGGCTGAGATTCTTAAATAGGAGGGGAAAAGTATTGCTTTTGTTTGTAATGACAACAGGCATTTTGAAATATCTTTATACCAGTACCTAGAATTTGATACAATAATTCTGAATCAACTATTTTTTCAGGAGCAATATCCTCTGACAATATTGCCTCTTTTTTTCCCCAAGCATGTCTGCCCCCTAGCTGTCACTTGTTAAGTAGCTTAGCTCTTGTATGAAACAAAAACAGATTGTACAAATGCATTGTTTTCTGAAATATGCAAAGAAAACAGATTGGAATAGAAACAGAATCGTGAATGGTCGTGAATCCTTAAATCTTTAACCTTGTAGATTATAAGCAAACACATTTAAATGTTGTCATCTATTCTGTGATGCATATCCATCATGGTAGTGGTATAGGTGATGGCACACATAGCTGTGAAGCTGTAGATCTCAAACTTCAAGATACAGTTGAAAAGCCCCTTTAATCTTCTTTTATTTTACATTTTAATATGGTTGTCTTGTAAGAAAATAATATAATGCATGGGCTTCTGTGCTCACCCACATGCTAATAAATAAATAAATAAATAAATAAATAAATACTAATAATAATACTAATAATAATAATAATAATAATAATAATAATAATAATAATAATAATAATAATAATAATTGATTACTATATAAAAAGACCATATATATATATACATATATACAGTACTGTGCAAAAGTTTTAGGCAGGTGTGAAAAAATGCTGTAAAGTAAGATTGCTTTCAAAAATAGACATGTTAATAGATTATATTTATCAATTAACTAAATGCAAAGTGAGTGAACAGAAGAAAAATCTAAATCAAATCCATATTTGGTGTGACCACCCTTTGCCTTCAAAACAGCATCAAGCATCAATTCTTCTAGGTACACTTGCACACAGTTTTGAAGGAACTTCGGCAGGTAGGTTGGCCCAAACATCTTGGAGAACTAACCACAGTTCTTCTGTGGATTTAGGCAGCCTCAGTTGCTTCTCTCTCTTCATGTAATCCCAGACAGACTCGATGATGTTGAGATCAGGGCTCTGTGGGGGCCATACCATCACTTCCAGGACTCCTTGTTCTTCTTTATGCTGAAGATAGTTCTTAATGACTTTCGCTGTATGTTTGGGGTCGTTGTCATGCTGCAGAATAAATTTGGGGCCAATCAGATGCCTCCCTGATGGTATTGCATGATGGATAAGTATCTGCCTGTACTTCTCAGCATTGAGGAGACCATTAATTCTGACCAAATCCCCAACTCCATTTGCAGAAATGCAGCCCCAAACTTGCAAGGAACCTCCACCATGCTTCACTGTTGCCTGCAGACACTCATTCGTATACGCTCTCCAGCCCTTCGGCAAACAAACTGCCTTCTGCTACAGCCGAATATTTCAAATTTTGACTCATCAGTCCAGAGCACCTGCTGCCATTTTTCTGCACCCCAGTTCCTGTGTTTTCGTGCATAGTTGAGTCGCTTGGCCTTGTTTCCACGTCGGAGGTATGGCTTTTTGGCCGCAAGTCTTCCATGAAGGCCACTTCTGACAAGACTTCTCCGGACAGTAGATGGGTGTACCAGGGTCCCACTGTTTTCTGCCAGTTCTGAGCTGATGGCACTGCTGGACATCTTCCGATTGCAAAGGGAAGTAAGCATGATGTGTCTTTCATCTGCTGCAGTAAGTTTCCTTGGCCGACCACTGCGTCTACGGTCCTCAACATTGCCCGTTTCTTTGTGCTTCTTCGAAAGAGCTTGGACAGCACATCTGGAAACCTCTGTCTGCCTTGAAATTTCTGCCTGGGAGAGACCTTGCTGATGCAGTATAACTACCTTGTGTCTTGTTGTTGTTCTAGTCTTGCCATGGTGTATGACTTTTGACAGTAAACTGTCTTCAGCAACCTCACCTTGTTAGCTGAGTTTGGCTGTTCCTCACCCAGTTTTATTCCTCCTACACAGCTGTTTCTGTTTCAGTTAATGATTGTGTTTCAACCTACATATTGAATTGATGATCATTAGCACCTGTTTGGTATAATTGTTTAATCATACACCTGACTATATGCCTACAAAATCCCTGACTTTGTGCAAGTGTACCTAGAAGAATTGATGCTGTTTTGAAGGCAAAGGGTTGTCACACCAAATATGGATTTGATTTAGATTTTTCTTCTGTTCACTCACTTTGCATTTAGTTAATTGATAAATATAATCTATTAACATGTCTATTTTTGAAAGCATTCTTACTTTACAGCATTTTTTCACACCTGCCTAAAACTTTTGCACAGTACTATATATATATATATATATATATATATATATATATATCATGCAAAACATATTTTTCAGTATTCTTTTTTTTATGTACATTTGTGTATTATGACATTATAAACCAGGAGGCTGTGTGGTCCAGTGGTTAAAGAAACGGGCTTGTAACCAGGAGGTCACCGGTTCAAATCCCAGCTCAGCCACTGACTCACTGTGTGATCCTGAGCAAGTTACTTAACCTCCTTGTGCTCCGTCTTTCGGGTGAGACGTAATTGTAAGTAACTCTGCAGCTGATGCATAGTTCACACACCTTAGTCTCTGTAAGTCGCCTTGGATAAAGGTGTCTGCTAAATAAACAAATAATAATATAAGTCTGAAATTATCATTCAGAGCTACTTCAGTCATCATGCAAAGCTGTAGTCTTGCCAAATTGAAATGTACCACTACATTGTTTTTACAGCTGCACTTTCAGTTGAGAACCAAGGCTTATTTGAAGTTGCCGGACGGGGATAATTGCAAGCACCTGCCTTCCTCTGGAAAAAAAAACAAAACACAAATGCTCCAGGATCACAGATGTGATGATGGTCATACTGACCTACTTTCTCATGGTACTAACACCTCTAATATGGCATTATCTCTTTAGCAATCTTTTTGTAACTATAGTCAAGATCAATGAATACAAATAAAAAAACAACCCAGAATTGCTGGATCATCATAAGCAAGAAGTTACCAATGCTCTATCTAAAAACGTTTTCACTCTCTGCAGTTTAAATAATAAAATGATTATTTTATCACCCAAAGGAATAACTACAGTAGAGTGATTTTAATTGACCGTGGATGTGTGGGTGTTCTGACATTTTGGACTCACCCAGTTTTATTTATTTATATTATTTTTGTATCCGCGAGGTGAATATGTCACAGTGAATCTCTGTTGCCTCTGTTTTCCCCACTAGGCTTAATTCATTAGTTAAACTGATTAACTTTAACTACACTTAGACGTAACATCAATTTGATTACTTGATTACAGTCACTTGGAGCACCAACACAATACCAGTATTTAACAGTACATCAGCAGTTAATGGTTGAATGATCTTTTCTAAACCCATGTACTGTAGTTGTTTCAAACAGCCACAAGATGGCAAACATTTCAAGACTGTAATATTGATTAAAAAGAAAAAAGCAATGCAGCACCAGTACCACTATTGACATACAAATTCAAACAAATATTAAAATACCACATTTATTAAATAGGACTTTGTTTCAGAAGTGCACAATGCAGTGTATTCAAATACAAACTTGAATTGAATTAGGCAACAGGTGACTGTCACAAGCTTTTCCATAAGCTTACAAGCTTTACTCTTGTTTTCAAAATGGAACCCTGCTTAACTGTGGAGCAAGGTGTCCATATTCTGTATATTATTGGAAAGGTTTTAGTCAGCTATACAACCAATGTGGATTGTGTTGTTGACCCTTATAATATTGACATTTATACAAATGTATACAAAATGAATTTTTATGTGAATTTAAAAGACTTTCCTCCAGACACCCCAATAAATAAACAATATGTACATTTTACTTTCTGAATAATAGATATTAGTAAGTAGTATAATCATGAAAACAAATGCTCTGCTTTGTGTGCTAGTATTGAAATCCACCAAGTAATCATTAACATACAGTAGTTCTTAAACATTTAAAAATTAGCAAGTATATAAACCTATAATGAATATCTGTTTTTCAAAAGGGATTACGACATCTAGGTCATTATTCCCCCTCGGTCTAATTTAAGAATGTCTTGAGTTAGGCCACCTCATTGCAGGTGGAAAAAAAGGTTGAAAAAGAAACACATTTGCCCATCTACTTTGTCACAGCACTGATTCAATAAAAACTGAAAGGATTATTTGTTTATTCTGCATGGAGTTTTGCATTTCCAGTACTTTGTGAAAAACAGATGTGTATATACATATATATATATATATATATATATATATATATATATATATATATATATATATATATATATATATATATATATATATGTTATGTCATATATGCTAGAAGATATAACCATGCTCACACAGCATTCAGGATTTATACAACTATGAGGACTGAATCCATTTGATATCTAAAGCATAATTAAAAATAGGGAACAATCTCTATAAGCATTTTGTTCAAGTTCAAGTATATACAAAGGGATGTAAAAATGACTGGCCTGAAAGGTAATACAATACTGTAGCACACCAATTTTGTCTTTTCAATTGACTTGCATAATCCTGTTTTCTGTGTAGTGCCATATGTACAGAATGTAGGCACCCTGTGGCTGTGAGTGTTTGGTTTCAGTGATTTACAAGAAACCTTAGAACGTGTGTGCATGGTTGAGAAGATACAGGTGACAAATTACGAGGTAGTTAACATAGCTGTGCAAAAACAGATGCAAAATGTCAACATGTGGTTTCTGAAAATAGAGTTGAACTGCTTTAATTCAAAATGAATGTTGTGAAACAGATCAGTCACACTGGACAACACATTTTAGTGCATACTATCTACAAGGTATACTGACTGTAACCAGGAGACATACAATTCACGAAAGAGAATGCCACATAACACACCACGATATTGTGTTGCAAGCATTCATAAAATCATGTGTATAAGCCCTGCATATTTTAACTGAACAGGTTATAAAGTTGTAGCAGGTTAAGAATTTTAAAATGATTTACTTAGACGTAATTATTTATATTTGATGTCCTTGCCACTCAATTCTCAGGCAAACGAACCATGGTTACAATATCTGCCTGTGATTAGTCGCACTAGGTAATGCAAAATTCTGGAAGTTATTGTCGATAAAGTAATACCTTTTATTAGCTTAAGTGTCCACTTCACTGTCCCCTTAGTTTAAAATAATTTAAAACACAAAAGTAAAGAACACAAGTCTCCCCCCTTTGAAACAAATATATTAGAAATGAGAAGGTCATCTACCAAGTAAGGGGAGCAGTGAAAATGGCACTGAATAACAAAAGGTACCTTTATATTTTTTAGCAATAAAAGGTATTTCTTAAATTGACAATAACTTCCAGCAAGGATATTAAAAGGAAATATTAAATGCAAGTTATCTATTCCACCATTATCCATACCAGAACTCCAGCCAGCTGAAACCATGATTTTCTACTTACAGTGATACTGTGGCAGGGCAGAAGCCCTACTGGTGTATATAGTGGGTGGGGGAATGTAAGGTTGGCAGGGATGGGGTTAAATCTATCCTTGCCAGCAATCACAGGTGTGGCCATTCCTCAAGTTTGAGTTTGAGTTTGTATTTGTATTGTTTCGTATCTGTAGTGAAGGCTAATGCCCAGCCTACAAGTGATTTATTCTTTTGTTTGAACCTTGTGGCAGTTTATTTAGTTCCTGTTTTTGTGTTTGTTTTGTTAATAAACATGCTCACCAGCACTTAAACTGTAGTTTTCTATCTGTGGGTCTAATTCCTGCTGCAACCATGTCACAGATACCCTTAGGTATTTTAATTGGATATCTGTTGTAATGCATGATTACTTTATAGGTCTTGAAATCCGCAGGGGTTGACATCAACAGTGGAAGCTTACAATGCTTTACAATATTAAGCTATTAGAGTTCTTAACTCTAACAAGCACTCTGGAAACAGCTGATACACTTCAGAGTGGTGGAATTAAATCATATACTTTACCCAGCTGCTTTATTCCAGGTGGCAATTTTTGCTGTCATTCCCCATTTTTTTTCACTTATCACTGTCATGCGATGGAAGGAATGACAGACAGATGCCTTGTTCCAATTGTCTTCTTGGCTGCCTTTAAAATGCATTCAATGACAGCTGCTAATTATGACTTGACATACTGTTCATCATCACTAAATATAAAATAGCATTTCAAGCATTCCACCTGTCTCCTTTTTAAAAACCATTACCATTTGAAAATTGCATTGACATTCTTTCCTAGTCTAGGATAAGGGTATTTCATGGGCAGAAATAACACTGAGGTTAACTTCCTTTATTGGCATGTCTACTTAGGAGTAATAATAACAAAAAGCATAATCTGTATAATATCAGATATATACCCCTATAATTAGTATAATCTGGCATGTCGATGCAGTGAAAAAAAGGTTACAATTACAGACAATACAAATGCTAAAAGTAAAAGTGAGCATTTACGCAGGAAAGCTGTTTCTTGTTTGTTTGTTTATGTAAATCGATCTGAGACACACCAAAAACAAATGGCAACACACTCACCATATCTCATAAAAGATTTAAATAACTATTACCAGTTAATGGATAATGTTAACTTAACACAGCACTCTGCATGATACAGAAGTGCCTGGGCTTTGCGCAACGGGGTAAATCACCAGCCGTTTTACACAGTTCAGTTGTATCAGTTGTCGGATCTGGCAGATTTGTGCATCTTCCTGATATGAGCTATGGTACACAGTCATTTTGAGTTGAATGGATATTTGTTCCAATAGCCAATAATCAAGACAAGAACACACTCTAGGTTACAGTGGGCATGGAATGTGTTTGTACTTCATTCATGGAAATTTTCAGCTGTGTTAAAGCTGGAAAATAAGGGCTAGTCCTTGTCAGGGGGTGGGGGTTACGGGACACTGTATATTCTGCGTAGCCAATTAGCACATTTATTACCCAAAACATAGAAATCAATGTTGTTTACGTGCAATTTATTACCCAAAACATAGAAATCAATGTTGTTTATGTGCAATAAAAGATAACTATTAATTGGAATGTGCATATGTAACTTGATTAAGAAGACGAAAACAATTATAACATAATGAAAGTACAGTACCAATTGTACAAATCATACGAAGCAAACAGTTTATGCAACAACCACTGATAGTTTAAAAGTGTCATTCACAAAAGTTCGACCAAGAGACACAGTACATAAAACATACAACTAATAGAAACAAATTGAACTATGTTTATACAACTACATCAAAATTGTTAAAAATGTAATCTACAGTATTTGGCCTTATACAGTATCCCCAATGAATTAACTTTTGTTAAATAATACGCTTGCTGTTTACAACAGATACAGCCCGTCATTTAAATAGTTAAACGCTTTTATGCCAGTATAGTTACTTTACAATGAAAACAGGGTTACTGCACTGCAGTGCTGTATTTTTTTCATTCTTAGCACGTCTTTTAAAACGGGTTCCAGTCAAACGATTACGAGGTTACACGATATAAAACCATGGTTACTTCAGTTAAGTCGACAAAAGAAACGAGAAAGTAAAAACACCCTACCTTGGACAGCGCCTGCGGTTTCACGTTCACACGCCACAACAGGGAGGTACACAAACCTCTTGCACGGCTAACTTGTTTATTTGTTTTGAATTTGTGTAAAACCCTTCTGCTATCTTAGTAAAAATTATTAACGTTACATTTGCCCACCTGTTTAAAAGATTGCAGACAACTTCCCTTACACTTGTGTGTCACCTAAAACCTGTTATTCTTTTAATTTAACGAATTACTTCAGGCTGTGCGGTCTCTCCGATGTAGTGCGCATGCGCCACTCAAAATGCCAAAATGCTTGTCAAAAAGCTTTCCACAAGTACAGGTGCCGGTGTAGGACTTTTGTATTATTGTAATGCATGTTTGAAATATATACTTGTGCTTGGTGTTATCTGGCTTAACCCGTTGTGCACGGTAACCTTCCAATCCTTAATTACAGGTACTGAAATCGCTGATATGTTGCCATAATAAATTAAAGTACTGCAGATCTCTATTTACAGTCCTACAGTTCCAATACCAGTATTTGTACACAGTTCAATAAAGACACCCTTGGTTTTAAAATAGTATTGATGCCATACTGCTTGCAATGTTAGCACAACAGCAGGGTATGTGGATAATTGATGACAAGAAACTAGACACTAAATTGAATAATGATGGTTCGACAACATATACCTCACTGGGATAAATTACAGCTGGATTTACCAGGGACTCCACTTGGATTACATCAAACACCTATTTTTAGGAGTGAACCAGTGTCTCTATATAACATATTTTGTGGTTGTTTTAGGTGAATCAGCTGTACATTGCTCCTTGTTATTTCTTAAATGTACAACTTTTAAAAAACTTTAACTAGACACTGGGCCTTCAAGGCAAAAAAACCTTTGCCAATTAAAGGATAATGCTAATATTTTCCTCTGCACTGATTTTGAAACCACTAGATAACAACATTTAGAGTTTATTATTTCAATTTGCTGAGCTTTGTAGTTTACAGAACAGATATATAATCAACAAAAGAGCTGCAGGATAAAAGATAAAAGACACACCACTGCAAATTAATTAGAAGGCATTTATATAACAGACCTTGCCTGTTTCAGTGTGTGAGTGCATTTAAAAGTATTTTGAATTATTAATTATTATATTGGATATGTATAATTATTTTTTAACAATATGCACTATATATATATATATATATATATATATATATATATATATATATATATATATATATATATATATATATATATATATATATACAGTACTGTGCAAAAGTTTTAGGCAGGTATGAAAAAATGCTGTAAAGTAAGAATGCTTTCAAAAATAGACATGTTAATAGATTATATTTATCAATTAACTAAATGCAAAGTGAGTGAACAGAAGAAAAATCTAAATCAAATCTATATTTGGTGTGACAACCCTTTGCCTTCAAAACAGCATCAATTCTTCTAGGTACACTTGCACAAAGTCAGGGATTTTGTAGGCATATAGTCAGGTGTATGATTAAACAATTATACCAAACAGGTGCTAATGATCATCAATTCAATATGTAGGTTGAAACACAATCATTAACTGAAACAGAAACAGCTGTGTAGGAGGAATAAAACTGGGTGAGGAACAGCCAAACTCAGCTAACAAGGTGAGGTTGCTGAAGACAGTTTACTGTCAAAAGTCATACACCATGGCAAGACTGAGCACAGCAACAAGACACAAAGGTAGTTATACTGCATCAGCAAGGTCTCTCCCAGGCAGAAATTTCAAGGCAGACAGGGTTTCCAGATGTGCTGTCCAAGCTCTTTTGAAGAAGCACAAAGAAACGGGCAACGTTGAGGACCGTGAGGCGCAGTGGTCGGCCAAGGAAACTTACTGCAGCAGATGAAAGACACATCATGCTTACTTCCCTTCGCAATCGGAAGATGTCCAGCAGTGCCATCAGCTCAGAACTGGCAGAAAACAGTGGGACCCTGGTACACCCATCTACTGTCCGGAGAAGTCTGGTCAGAAGTGGCCTTCATGGAAGACTTATGCCAAAAGCCATACCTCCGACGTGGAAACAAGGCCAAGCGACTCAACTATGCACGAAAACACAGGAACTGGGGTGCAGAAAAATGGCAGCAGGTGCTCTGGACTGATGAGTCAAAATTTGAAATATTTGGCTGTAGCAGAAGGCAGTTTGTTCACCGAAGGGCTGGAGAGCGTACACGAATGAGTGTCTGCAGGCAACAGTGAAGCATGGTGGAGGTTTCTTGCAAGTTTGGGGCTGCATTTCTGCAAATGGAGTTGGGGATTTGGTCAGAATTAATGGTCTCCTCAATGCTGAGAAGTACAGGCAGATACTTATCCATCATGCAATACCATCAGGGAGGCATCTGATTGGCCCCAAATTTATTCTGCAGCATGACAACGACCCCAAACATACAGCGAAAGTCATTAAGAACTATCTTCAGCGTAAAGAAGAACAAGGAGTCCTGGAAGTGATGGTATGGCCCCAACAGAGCCCTGATCTCAACATCATCGAGTCTGTCTGGGATTACATGAAGAGAGAGAAGCAACTGAGGCTGCCTAAATCCACAGAAGAACTGTGGTTAGTTCTCCAAGATGTTTGGGCCAACCTACCTGCCGAGTTCCTTCAAAAACTGTGTGCAAGTGTACCTAGAAGAATTGATGCTTGATGCCGTTTTGAAGGCAAAGGGTGGTCACACCAAATATGGATTTGATTTAGATTTTTCTTCTGTTCACTCACTTTGCATTTAGTTAATTGATAAATATAATCTATTAACATGTCTATTTTTGAAAGCATTCTTACTTTACAGCATTTTTTCACACCTGCCTAAAACTTTTGCACAGTACTGTATATATATATATATATATATATATATATATATATATATATATATATATATATATATATATATATATTGTCATTTGTCTACTTGTGCTTATACAAATGACCCATTTTCCACTGTGAGGCTAATTAACTTCCTTTGTTACAGGCTGTTATTAATCACTGCACCCTAAAGCTCCTAAACTTACTTTTTACGGTAGTTGTATTGTTTCTAGTGATGTTAATGTAACAGGCAGTGTTGTATGGTGATGTTAAAAGCTCTATAACCACGAATGCAGAAGAGCCTTGTATTGTTTGCATAGTGGTTAAGAAGCATGCTTGCAGTGTGCGGGGTCGCCGGTTCACACACAGCCTCCACCTTGTTACATGAATAAGGAGGGCAATGTACAGTTAAAGAGTGAAGGTATTTATATATGCCACAGATTACATCATTAAGGTGGACCCAGTGTCTTTATATATTACTCAGCACTCTGCAGCCTCATGATGTATTAAATCAACAAATCATATTTTAGGTGCACAATTACTGTTCTGTAAATTTATATAAATGTGCACCACAAATATTAAAAAAAACAACCATGATTGATTAGGAAACCCAGTAAAAAAAAACAAAAAAACAAAAAACTGCTGTCCTGTTTTATGTCTGTGATATACAGGTACAGTGACATGCTATACCAAAACTGATGCTATATTATCTAACCTTACGTTACCTTAGCAGCCATGCAGTTTGCCATTATTAATATTTCATAGTACTGTATAATAAATGTATTCACTCATCAAACTGATAGTTATAGCTATCTGAACAACAGAAAGATGTTGGTTTTGTCACGTAGGGTACACAACAAATATTAGAATCAGAACTTGCATTAACCTCCATCACAAAATGCTATTACAGCCTACTAAAATAAACTAGTAAAAGTATCTGACAAAAATGTCCACAAATAGTTGTTATCAATATCATAACATTTGTCAAAGAATTTGACAGATTTATTTTAGTATTTTCTATATATTAAATTAGAGGTACTTTGATCTTCATTTCCCCATGTACAAGACATAAACTGGATATCAATCTAGACATACCAGTGGGAGTCCAATTAATTATAATCTTTAATAATAGCTGTAGTAAAAATAACCTGAATTAAGTTATAACTAATTTAAAATATGAAGGATGCAGTAGATGTTAGGTCATAAGATCCTATTACCGTAGATAATGAAACTATACCATATAGAGAACAGTATTACAGTCTATAAGTGTAGAAGTGACTTTTTATTATAGTAATTCATGTAATGTGTTTCATTGTCTCTTGATCTGAGTTATTAGATTTGGGTTTTAGAAATGATTTCATTTGGAATTAAAACAGGACCCTGCCATACAGTGTATCTACAGTGGCATGTCAGTCCTCATTAGAACAGCATGTAGAACTCATGTGACCTGGCAATTCTATCCTATGAATCATCTTGTAGCTATTACCAAAACATTGTAAAAAGGTTGCTTTTAAAATACGGGCAGGTCAGTGCTTAACGCGTAAAGAAATCACCTCTTATTAATCCAATTTAATCCTATGGTAAATATGCGCAATGCACTGTGTATGCTTTTACCATGGTTTGACACAATACATGTTTAAAGATAATGCTAAAGACCAACATAATAAGTTTCTATTTGTAACCCTCTTACACTTCAACTGAGAGGGATTGACTGCTAGAAAGTTTATTCGGAGGCAGTAGAAATGAATGTGATACTGTGCACAGCTCTTTTCAGTTTAACCTAATAAGGACAGAGGTGCACCTGAACTGATGCCAAGTTATAGTTTCAGTTTCAGTGTATTCATTTATAACCACTGTCGCAAGGTTATGGTTAAAGTAGTCATTTTAATACATGCTTATATCATAATAATGCCTACACGGAAAATAACAAAAAAAAGTGTCAGACTTCAGTCCTTTACTAAAATTACTGAAGGAACTGTTATATTACTGTTATATTAACAATAAAAGCACAGTAGCATTGAAAAAAAACTACTAGTTATTATGTGTTTTCTAACGGGCTATCATTTTAAGCATATTAAATACGTAGAATGGTATGATGCTGCTGCAGGCCAATTAGCTTTTTTATACCAGGAGGTGTTATTTTCATATATGTATGCAGGGCTGTTTATGCAAATCATCTCAGAACTCAAGATTGATGGTGACAGATTCTTAAAAATTAATTGCTACTTCTGATCATACTCAAATGCCGATTATGTACAGTGCAGTGGTATGAGAATATAAACTTGTTGGTGTAAATGTGAATCTGCTACAGCCGAGTTCTGACGTCAGGTTCCTTTGAGTTATCCTGTGTAATGCACTGTTCAATTAGCAAGTCTCTCTTTAGAGCGAAGACAAGCGATTCTTTAATATCATCTACAGGAAATGCAGAATAGCCGCTGGTTTGATTCATGCGTACATGTTGTACTCAATCAGCCATCACCGCTCTCTTAATTCGGAGGCTTCCTCTTGTTTGGAAAAACACTGTACTTGGTTAGTGGTTGGTTGGTGCGCCGCAGAGAAACTGCACACTCCATCCACTGCCACGCTTGAGAATGGAGCACCAGCTGTAATTGTTGGATTTCTACAGGCGACATCAACTCGCATAAAGTAATACTCATCCTGATTATTTCACGTGTTAAAAAAGGACAGAGAAAGGCCCAACATGTCGGGCAAGGACAGACAAAAAGGGAAGGTGACCAAAGACAGCGTTACCTTACTGCCTTGCTTCTATTTCGTGGAGGTAGGTGTGCTTGCATTTTGCATCTGTGAAGCTAAACAAGCGGGTCTGCTGCTTTTAAACGGGTAATATGTACCTTGAATACGTAGCCAGCAATAATATAAAGGATGTGATATAGTGTGTGTTGAAGATGCAGCAATTGAAGCATTTTTGTGGGGATTCAAAGGGTTAACCTCCTTAATCTGTATGAGAAGCACGTATGATCAAATGTGTATCAACGACCGTTGGCATTGCTGAAGTACTGTAGCATTCAGATGTGTTGTTGTTGTGCCTTTTCTACTTACTCATGGTTTTAACTATCTTCGCAAGCTGTCTTTTTATTACCTGTATGTATGACCAATCTTTGCTCTGGTTGTGAGACGCATTATTTTGTTGATAGTGATGCTGGCTGCAGCATGTTTAGCAAAGTAAGAATATACACAGTATTTCATCATAACGACTGAAACATGGTATCTCTAGCACATACTGTATCCACTGTCTGTATAATGTTACCATATGTTGCTTAAACTCTAAAAAGCAAATAGATCTCTTGATAACAAGTTGCCCAGCAACAATGAAGTATTAAATTCTTATTGCAACTATGGTGCCCACTATATGAATTTGAAGTTGCTTCTTAAACATGGCATATTTTACATCTTTTTGTGATCTAACAGCTTCAATAATTATGTACCATACAGATAAAAGCTCACTGTCCTTAATTAGGTCACATCCTAAGTCTCAGTAATTCATTTGGATGAGGCTATTATATAATGTATTATTTTCACCATTATTTTTTTATAATTACTTTTAAAACACATTTATTTAAACTTAGAGCAGTGTGTGAGGTGTGTATAATTCCACAAATTATCTGTGTAGTATTTCTATGAATACTTAAAAGTGTCCAATTCACTGAACCCCATTAACCTTTATTGTAATAGGAATATTGAATAATCATACTAATGGACTAGTGGAAGAAGGTAACTGCTTCCATACATACAGATAGAGAACAATGGAGGTACATCATGAGGTAATATTTTGACCAACTCAATCAAAACAATATGATGGGAAGAGTCCTGTCACTCAGCAGGGTCCTCATTTTCATGCAGCGTTATTTCAATCCTAGCTGTGTAGGATGTAAAGTTTTTGAGAATGTTGCCTATGTTACTGAACTGTAGTGGTTTGTGTTGGTTTTCACACTGATTTACTTGTACACCAACCAACACACATTTATTCATTGCCGAAGAGAAGCAGCCTTTGTAGAAGTCATGTATCATTTGTAAAAATGTAGATTATGTCTATAGACTGACCACACCCAATCATGGATTCGTTTTGCAGACACCAACCACTATCACAATTTATATTATGCATGAAGCAGCTCAGGTTACATTATAGAATTACCTGCAGGTGGCTCTAATTACAGTACCTGAAGACCTGCTGACTCAGCTGTTTGGGTTTCCAGTGGAATGCTGCCCTGCAGACAACACCTGATGTTGGAATTAGATGGTTGCAGCTTTATTCTTGTACTCTGAATCAAAGACACACCTGGGAATTGTTTGAAGACTGAAGTTCAAGTCAAGGCTAAGGTTAACAAGAAATTTGACTAAATGCCATCCTTAATCTTTCTTAGGTAGTAACCTCTAGGACCCATTTTTAAGCAGTAACCCAGGGAGTTGGTGTACAGGCATTTTTCAAATCATGTGAATCAAGCGTATGGGACATTTGGCTTAAACGTTGCTTTCCTTGGGGGCTCTGCTAGATTGGATGTCGTTTTATTTTATACACAACATGACATATTTAATTAGAACTATGTGAGGTGTATCTGTTTTACATCCAGTGGGATAAAGCTTCTGCCTAGTTTAGAACTCAGTATGTCCATACGCTCTAATTGTAACCACTGACGCAAACTGTCTACCATTTTCATATATATGTAATTGAACTTCACTGACCGAAGCAATAGTCTATATTTGTAATCTGTTCTCGTGAAACTAGAAAAAATGCCTGTACTCATATAAATACCACACAGAGAATGGAACATTTTCCACAACTGTACAGAAATCTGTTCATCTCTGGAATGAATTGAAACATCATTTGCAGACGAGAAACATTAAAAAATTAAAAACTAATATGAATATCTTGAATTACTCATGCTATTTTCTCTGGTATCACCTACCTTTTCACAATAAAAGCTCAAGAAAAAATCCAAATATATATTTTCTTGTTTTGGTATAGAGTTTGTGGCTATGGAAAACTAAACTAACATTCCAGGAAGTGCCAGTCTTCATGAACCACCACCATATCGTTTAGACTAGCTGCATAGACTCTATGTGTCACTTATACTGCATGGATCAGCCTGTCCGTGGCACTCCTGCACTTCCTGTGGTGTATCTCACACAACATCACATTAATATAATAAAGAATTTCAAAATGCAGATAAGGTACAATTCATTTCATTAACAAGACAAACAATTAGAGGCATTCCATAATATTAATGGCCTTATTTTATTTATCTTTATATGTACAGTAGGTGCAAATAGGAGCACATTTTGCAATGGTACAAACAATATAAAAACTTCAGCCTGCACCGCCTACACCTCTGCCACATCCGCCCCCATCACAACCACACGTTATCCAGTTACTGAGAAAGTAAAACTGTAATTTCCAGTGATGACCGTCTCTAAGGAAACCATACACTCCAAGCACTTTAAAATAATTGCCTTGCAGCATGAGAATTTAAAATTTGCATGATAAAAATGAGTGGAGCAGAAGAATTGAAACAGTTAGCTCTGATAATTTATAGATTTGCAACACAGTTGTTCAGCTTTCTATTACATTTAAATGTATTAGAATTTGCCCCACTGAAAAAGACAAATTATATAAAATGCACAATACTAGAAAAGTAGACACTAGCCTTATCTTCCTGTTTATTGTTTAGACTTTTGTACCCCTGTTTTTTTTTTTTTTTTAATTTGGAATTGCCAATTATTTTACCCCCAATTTTCTCCCAATTTGGAATGCCCAATTATTCAACCTGGCTCACCGCTGCAACCCCCGCACTAACTCAGGCGAGACAAAGACAAGCACAAGCCATCCGCTTTTTTTGCACTGCAAGCCCGCTGACCTAAACCTTCTCCGCCTGGGCAGCACTTGGCCAGTGTCGCCACCCCTGGGAACTCCCAGCCATGGTCGTATAGCTGGACTCGAACTGGCAATCTCCAAGCTATAGGGCGCATCCTGCACTCCTTGTTTTTTTTATTTATTTTTACATTTTTTCACAGCTCCCGATCCTGGCCTCCTCGGTCGTCAGCCTTTACTTCCTGGAGCTCACTGATGTGTTTAAACCTGTGCGCTCTGGGTTCATCTGCAATGACCGGAGCCTCAGCATGCCGTTCATCGAGCCAGCCCATGAGGTGATCCCATTCCTGATGCTACTCAGCCTGATATTCGCTGGACCTGCAGCCATGGTCAGTGTACTCCATGTTGATTAAGTTAATCATAATTCCCTGCAGCAACATGCATAGATTGCACCATAATTATACTTCAAATGATGTTCCTATAACCATAATTTAAATAATCAAGCTTTTTAGGATTTGGTTAAAAAATATTTAATGACTATACATGTGTAAATATGTGTAATGAGTAATTATGTGTTAATGAAAAGGCATGACATAGTTTAGTAAGGTCTGGATTGAATCAGTGTCACATCAGTGATGCTCACAACTTATTCTATTAGTATAAACTACAGCAGAATAGGTTTTGAGTCAAATACGTTTTTTTTTTTTTTTGTGGGTTTTAGCACACCAACAATCAGTATGTTTACATGGCACAAGTATTCAGAATATTAAATATTTGGAATACTAGAATATTCCGAATGCTCTATATACATGCAGGCTGAATTCTCTTATTCCTTTCATATTCTGGTAAATGGAATATTCCTTTTATGCCATTAACGCATGCATACCTTGCTTCCCACTGCAAACCAAGAGAGTGCTGATTATAGAGAATAGTTTGTTTATTGTAAAGAGCTGGTGGTGTGGACGTATATTTCTGTTATTTGTTTTTGTTTTTTCAGATATGGAATATGATACATTGAGATTTTGTAGATGCTTGTGGGTGAAGTTTTTTTTTAAGTAGTGAGTAGTTTCTTGATGAAAGAAATGCACAGTCCTTTTCTTCAGATATTTCTTTGGTTTATTCAATATATACAGGTTTAATTCAGGAAACAAATAGAACTCTCAAAGCAAAAGAGTACAGATGACACTTTCATATGCAAACTGTACAGTGCAAAACTTAAGTTCAAAACAAAACATAACAGAACAAAATAATATAATGCAATACTGTAGGTTTGATCCTCCAGGACTTCTCGACCGACAAGTCTCCAAAACTAGTCTTAATGAAAGAGAGAAGTGAACTGAGCTGAGTGCACCTTGATTAAGTAGCCACTGACCTCAGCCCCACCCTCTATCTCTTTGTGGGTTCAATCACCCCGGGCAACTCCCTGTGGAGAGTCTCATGTCCATGTCGTAAAGAAAACTGGTTCTGCCTCACACTGCCTAAGAAGGTGTTATCTTGGTGTGGCCCTTTGGTCCTTTATGCTGCCTAAGATGGTGTTATCTTGGTGTGGCCCTTTGAACTTTTTGCTTAACCTATGTTATCTCTTGAACGCATCGGTTCCTCCAGCAATGTGTGATTGTGTTTATTCCAGCAGTCAGACGGCCGGCATCAGTGCAATTAAATTAAATCTTGCAATCTCGCATTTACCAGTTACTATACCTCCTCTGATAATCTCCTTTTAAAACTAACAGTGTACAAACCTGCAAACACGTGTCTCTTACATACGCCACTTTTAGAAATAAAGATGGGGGGTCCTACCGCGACAGGGTCGCCCACGAGATACCCTGAGCCACCCGATGTCCTCTTTGCTGGGTAAGAACTCCGTATATGCCCAAGTCTAAGCTATCATGCTATGGTCATTACAATATGTGTAAGTATTTATCATGCATGGTAGTTATGTGTCTCTTGTGTTTCAAGCTATAAAAATAGTAAAATAAACCTTAATGTACAATTCCCCTATCTCTCTCCTTCTACTCCTTTGCTCCTTCTGTGTGGATGTCAATGGCATATACTCATTCATTGCTTGGAGTCACACGTACTTCAATTCCGATCTGTAGCTCTTGAGCAAACATTTCAAATAACAACAAATCAATAAAGTTGACAAAAATGCAGCAGTCATCAGTACACATGCCCCTCTAAAGATGAGGTCCCACCAGCTATCATAAAATTTAGGGTCCACTCAGAACTTCCATGCCATCTGCCATTTGGCTGCATCACTTAATATTAAACACAAATTGTCTTTTAACAAACTCACTCTAACACTAAACAGTTAATCTTATCATTTCTTAAAGTGCATGTTTCTCCAACAGTGGGTCTTAATTCAGTCCAATGTGTTCACGCAGATATGCAGACAGAGCCTACAGTAAACAAATGTACAGTAGAATAATAACCAGAGTAAAATAAATAAATAAATAAATAAAGCAAATCCTCTGTGTGTGTATATATATTGATAGGTTATGGATGGAACCAGGAGGTCCCCGGTTCAAATCCCACCTCAGCCACTGACTCATTGTGTGACCCTGAGTAAGTCACTTAACCTCTTTGTGTTCCGTCTTTCGGGTGAGACGTAATTGTAAGTGACTCTGCAGCTGATGCATAGTTCACACACCCAAGTCTCTGTAAGTCGCCTTGGATAAAGGCGTCTGCTAAATAAACAAATAATAATAATAATACGTTTGGGATCTACCTGCCACAGGTCAGGTATTCACTGAGCATTTTATATCAAAGCTGCTGACAGGCCCCTCCGTGGAGTGACATCCTCGGTCCCGCCTGCCGAGGTATTAAATAGTCACTCCGCGGAGATCTGTTTCTCTTTTGCATCGAACCCGCGAATGCGAGTGATGCGACCTCGCAAGGTTTGGTGGACGTCTTCTCTTTCAGGGGTCCGTTCACTTTCAATTCAAAGATGACCACCAACCATACTTTTGGGAAAAGTATACCAAGGCCGACGTGAGGGAGTGTGAGCTGACAGAATATGAGGGATGTCTCACTGCTGCCAACTAGTGTTGGTGGGCTCACACCAAGGCACTGAAAATAGACCGGTGCTGTTCAGGCTGTTCAGGCACTGACTTCAAGGGAACCTGGAGGAAATTCAGGCTTGCTCCATGAGCGCCCGAAATAAACTTGAGGGAGGTGCCGCATCAGTCTCTGAGGCAAACTGGGTCGTCTCCTGGACCTCTGGTTCTGGATGTCCCATCGAGTCTCCATCCCAGGATGCCTCAATGGATATGGCGTTGTGCTCTCCTACGCTCATCGCCTCGTCTCGCTCTGAGACGACTGGGGTGACCACCAGGGTAGCTGAGGCAAGTACCAGAGGCGGAGCTGGGGCAGGAGCAGAGTCAATAGACTGCTGTCTGACCACGAACTCTAGGACCTGAGCCATCTGGCTCTTCAGGTCATCAATGTCCTTGGCCTGCCTCGAATGCCTCGATCACTTGCTGCTCCTTGGAGGAGAGCTTGAGTGGCTGGGAGCTTGAGGGGTTGGAGTCTGTGTGCATGGTATGCTCAGCGCAGGGCTCGAAGGCAGGTGGAGGCGGGGAGAACGGGGTCCCCGAGGCCGAAGACAGTTCATCTGGGCTGACCCTGGAGGTCTCGTCCGTGAACTGTGCCAGCTTGTTGCGCAGGGTCTGAGGTATCGAGGCTGTAGGGCACCGGGGTACTAAAAACCTCGAAGGGTTCAACTGTACCAATGCAATGAGCACTTAAGCACCGAGGGTGTCGATGCACCAAGGCATCGAGGCCTTGGGGCACCAAGGGTGTCAAAGCACAGAAGCTCTGGAGCACTGGGGTCGAGGGTACCAAAAGGCAGAGAGGAAGTGCCATGGGGGCGTCGAGGCACCGAGGCTATGGAGCACAACACCGATGCACGGCGAAAGTGTTGAGGCCCAAGCGCCAAGCAAGGCAGTAGCACACACAGATAGTAGCACACACAGACACTTGACAGCGAGCTGGTGTAAGGGTTTTTTTTTGAAACTCCGAAGCAGTAATTTCAATAGTAACCAACAACCTGTAGGGGCAGACTAGGCGGTGCACAGTGAGTGTGCATGTCGAGGTAGGCCAGAATACTCGACGGCACAGCAGAGCTGGGTCTCGCTGGAGGAAACATCTCTCTGTCGATTTTCAAAAAAGTGTGGCAGGTGAAAGATAGAAACACAGGCAGCAAGGTTCAAGGTTAAAAAAGAAAGACTACAGTCACCAGGTGATGTAGGCTGTAGAAATTATATATATATATATATATATAACGGCGATGTCCAGGCTATAGGGCGCATCCTGCACTCCAATGAGGAGTGCCTTTACCAATTTCAATGTTCAGGTGCTTTTAGCACATCGAAAGCTGGATTCAGATTGAATTCCTCAAGTCAAGGTCACTTTGGATCTTTATCCTTTGAAAAGGAGTTGCCCCTTTTTTTGGTACATTTTATCAACTTAATGTAGAAATCTGTGATACAGCTGCTTTTAAATAGCATTCTGGACTTTGCTTTCTACCAAATGTTGTGTTATTTTGTGGAAATCTGCTCTAAAAAACATATTGCAGTAACTCTGGATTTAACCCATTTTGTGACTTGGTTGTACTGTATCTAATTTTATCTAAAGTTTTAGATTGTTGTGTGAAAATGTACTTACAACTTACCATACTTATATTTAGTGTTATTAATTAGTGGTGGGTTTCAGTGGTAAATTGACACAGATAATTGTATTGACTAATTTACAACTTGGGCTTGCCTGTACCGTTATCACCGTATGTAAGTGTCTCATTCAATCAAGTCACATTTTTCAGAACCACACAAGCCTCCATTTTCAGTCTTCTGTCATGTTGTGTCTCTGCTGCAGATTTTGTTATCTTTATAGTGTCAACTGTAATTTACCTATTGTCCTTTTCAGGGCAGCATTTTAACTTCACTGGTAGAAAGGCTGCTTATCTTTCTCAAAGTGACACTGCCACTACAAGGTGACAAACATTCCTATACAGTACTTTTTCATTAAAGCGTTCTAGAGATATTCATTATATAGATTTATATTTATTTTTTTGCTTGCTTGTCATGATTACGTTGTCACCAACCAACTTCGTTTTTGTCACATTTAGTCTTGAAAGTCAGTGGTTTTGCTTAAATAATTCAATCCAGACATCCTTGTCTGATTTTTGGAGGATGGTGTATGATAAAAGTAACGTATGGTACTTTTTTCCCGTTAATTGTCCACTCAGTTATCTGGAAACCCTAGTTCATACCTTACTTGTTTGTTTTACCAATGTTGCAGCATTCTCCTTTATCGCAGGGCATTTTTCTAAGGTTTTTTTCATGCCTGTTAAACACACTTATTAGCTTCTTCATCAATTTCAATTAGATTTGATTGCCATAAATACTGTCTGCCAGTTTAGATCAAAGTCAGTCTTGGTGTACCTTCCTCTACCTGTAAGCCTTCAATCCTTGTAAGAGAAATCCCTTCATAGTATTATTTCTTTATCAGCAAGCACGCTGTACATCAATAAAATAAAACACTTATGTTGAGAAACATGAACATCAACACACTTTACCTACGATTCCTCCATTAGGAATCCTCTGTTTCTGGTACTGCACTGCAAACTTGGGCCCTTTAAAACCACTGTAACTAATATCGTTTGCCCTTAATCTGTATAAATACTGGGAACAGATGCAGAAGTTGGCAGATTGAGGACATTTTACTGTATGGCTGTTTAATGGCACTGTACAGAGAGAATTGTTAAAAATGGTTGAAGGTCAACAGCATACAGTTTTTAGATAATTCCTTGCCAGCATTTGATGCCTTTGATTGTAGACTACAGTTTTTGACTCTAACAGTGGATTCTAGGCAAGAGGTGCTTTGTAATCACTGAGTGCTACAGAGGCTGAAGAGTGAAATGAAACTGAACAGAGAGCTGTATGTGCATTGATTTGATATTATCAAGAGGTGTTCCAATTACCATGTTAGGCAGATGGTGTGCTGATCCTCGACATGAGAAGGTTGTGAGTTGCCGTTCCTGCCTGAATTTTGGGGCGAATTGCCTGATCTTGTTCACACGTGGTAGGCAGTCGCACTTCTTAGTGCTAGAGAGCCTGGTTAGCCTCCCATGGGGTGAAGTGAGAGGCAGCTTACTTCACACCAGAACGAGGAGCAAGCACTTAGAGTCTTAGGCTTTGAGGACCCTTCAAGCTAGTGCAATCCCAGCATCCCTCAGCCGGCTTCTTTGATACTGGTACTGCTGCAGCCCTTCGTTGAAGACCATTTGTTTTTCCATTAGATTATGGTTGGAGAGGGTATTCTTTACTGTTGCCTTTCCAAGAGAAGAAAAGGGGTTGGATCCGAGCTGAATATCAACGCAGGAGGCTGTAACTTCAACTCATTCCTCAGAAGAGCTGTCAGATTTGTTGGTAGGTCTAAAGCAACAAATCTGACATTCCGGAATTGTTTTATTCAGGCAGATATCCTGGTGGCACCATCACATAAATACACAAGCTTTGATTGGAATGTAGTTTAATTCAATGCTATTGATTAATTTTGTAATCTCAATAATATTCCACAACCCAAGACCACCACAAATTGACAGATTGCTCGCAAGAGGTCCAGTAATGAACAGCAGGGGTGATTGTTCTGGTCAGAAGTGAGGTGCATTGAGATTTGTAGTAGGGAGGCTGCATTAGCTCCCATCCAAGCTGAGCCTGAGTGTACCTACTTCTGTTAGTACTTCACCTAAAACAAAACATGAACACCAAACTGTTTTAATAGCTCTTCTTTTAATGGACCGCTGTCAACTGTTAATCTAGGATTTATTTGCCCAGGACAACTCAAACCAAGTTGAGTTTGTAAAGCCAGTTGGGTAGTTTTTAATACACACTATGAATCCAAACAGAATTGTAGAGTACAGGATAGTTATCCAGTAGTGTTTACAGTGTTTTAAATGCAATTCAGAGATTGGGATTGTGAGATTTATTACGACTACCTGTAAAATACCAAAGAGAACTGGCACTGGCATGTAAATCATTTCAATGTGATATGTTATGTTTTTCACTCCTTTTTTTCCCTGCTAGGGGTTCATGTGTTTGGACTCTGTGCCACCGCTCTTATCACTGATATTATCCAGTTGTCAACCGGCTACCACACTCCATACTTTCTGACTGTGTGCAAACCTAATTACACCTCACTGAATACCTCTTGCGATGAAAACGCATTCATCGTGGAGGATATCTGTTCAGGAGCCGACTCTGTTTTTATGAATGCTGGAAGGTAAGGCATTTTGTACTTGTATAGAAGTGGTGTCATGGTTTCATCTTTTATCTAGTTTCTTAACATAGAGATGCTGTCAGCAATAGAATGAAACCCCATTCTATCACGGGCTGTTCAAGGTTTACAAAGTAATCACTGTTATCTGCTGATAGTTCAGTCAACTTTTAACCCTGTAATGCCCAAGTGGTTTTGAAATGAGAAAAGCTACTTCATTTATTTAACTAGATTACATTTTTTTCCCCTTTTCCGGCAACACATGATATACTGCATATGAAAGATTTTAGCTTGTGACAGAGTACTGGGTGGGTCCAATTTTTAAGACCCACTTCTGACCCGAACCCATGACCCGCTTTAATAAGACCTGCAACGCGACTCCAACCTGCAAGTGTTTGCCTATTGCCTGTGTCGACGGACTCTCTCACACTCTCACACTCTCACATTCACACACAGATATCTACCATTCTTCCCAGATTGAGTTTAAAAAATAGGCTATACAGCATAGTAGCTTTAGTGGTCTGGATATATTTTAACATAATTACGTATTAAATATCTCTACTATAAAATACCTGTCTCTTCCTTTCGTGCCACCAGTTGAAAGGGAGCTACACCTGTGCTTTTGCAGAGATGATGTACCAGTTTTGTGGCTGTCGTTCACAAAAACATGATGACAGGTTTTACAAGCAACGAATCCAGTCACATGTTCATTATTTTCATTCGCTATGATTCCAAAAGAATTCCACACTTCTGATTTACCTCTAGAACTATCATTCACTACATGATATAAAGACCTGTGCTATCGCCTCCTGCTTTGGTGAAGGAAATACATTTATCTTCTAATACGTTATTTAGGAAAGGGTTACAGACAAGTACGCTGTAAGGACAGAAAACGTTTTTGGTGATTCAAATTCACACCCAAGCCTGACATTTTCTAACCCGCACCTGAACCGCAAACCTCAAAAAAGTTCTCATTCCGACCCAAAACCGACCCGTTTTGCGGGTCACTTGCGGGCACCCGACCCGATGCAGGACTCTAGCTTGTGAGGATGGATTTAAAAAATAATAATGGGGTGGCTGAGCATTGCATCATGTGATACAGAAATGGGCATTACAGGGTTAATAATCACAATGAGAGAAATAAACTACTAACAATAAAAATAGAATTGTTGGAATGGCACCTTTCTGACTAACGGGAGGAGGTTTGCCATTGTGTGTTCAATGCAAGGAGTTTGCATCCGCACATCACATTAATCAAATGTATACAGCTATGTCCACAAGTTTTGCATTACCTAGAATTTTTGGATTGAGATATCATTAAAAAAATCTATATGAACATAATTTAGATCTTTCAGTTAACATCATGTAATCAAATAATTCTATAGGATGATGCAACACTTTTGGCCATTGCTGTACAGCTGATGTAAAGGATTGGATTATACTTGTGAATCAGAGCAAATTATGAGGGAATTGTTATGAGTCTCCTTATATACTTACATGTAGGCACTAAGTGTACTTGCATTTTGTAGAAAGTTATATTTCTGATATTAAATTCTCTCTTAAGATATACCCCTGATTTGAAAGGTCATGTGTTTTCTCTTTACAGTTTAGAGAGTGCAATTTTTCTATAAACTATGTAATCACCCTTGATTGTGGAAATCACTTGTTTTTCATCCATCTTTCTCTCTAAGTACATAATACATAAACTGAAATGGAATCACATGCTCAAAAAGAAGCCCTGAATGAAACACACCATTAAACTAAAAGCGAACATATTAAAAATATACTGAAATGGCAATAGTGCCAGGCGTATGCAATTTTTTATTTTGCCTGTTGTGTAGTAATGTTTTATAGCATATGTTAACTCAGTTGCTCTTTATTATAGCATATGTTAACTCAGTTGCTCTTTGATGATGTGTGCATATACAGAGATAGCTAGTAGTGTCTGCAGTCTTTTTTTCTCCCAATGATTTCCCCTTCACACAATAGGATTGCTTATTGAGTCAGCAATTTTCCTGCCATTGCCCCAGGGGATACATAAGAATTATAGGTATCAATAACGCTTCGGATCGAGTCCTTGCTACCAGTTTTAAACTCTTAAACTCAAGATCACGATTATATGTGGGTATTGGGTGCTGACACAGAACTTTTGCAGTTTTGCTGATGCTGGTGTGTGTTGCTTAGTACCATTGAATAAAGCACTTTGTTTGTCACTGAATGCACCTCTAGATGACACAACAGCAATACATAAGTTGATTTGACACAGAGCCCAAAATATGTTTGTGTTATCCAGATATGAAGTTCTTGTTTTTCTATGATTAACAAAATACTTAAATGCATACTAGCTTTCCAATTGTCACTCAATATGCGAGTCTCTGGAACAAGGTGTTTGTATTTAATTACAGGTCTTTTTATTTTCAATGAGGATGTCCTGCATTTTCACAAAAGCAGTGGAAATGATTGGATGCTCTGTGCCGTCTCCTGTGAAATGTATATTTGATAAAAAAATATATATACATTGTAGTTACTATTGTGAGTTACTTTTGACAATGGTTACATAATCTACTCATGAATCTACTTCTGGTTTATATTCCATACAATTGCAATAACTATTAAATGCCATGTACATATAACTTTTTCTTTGAAACCATCAGTCAGTAGAATTAAGAATCTTCTTGGTGTATAAATCATTTCAGGGAGAACTTAGCCTTTGGTCAAAACCCACAGACTGTAAAGTTGCTCCAGTACCAGTATTTGTGTCAAACAGAAAATAAAAATAATCCTTAAAATCTGAAAACAAAATAGCAGTGAACACCCATTTACTAATACTTTAGATCACAATGTTGTTTTATGTGAATCGCTTTAGAAATAAATGACGTATGTTTGATGTATTGCAACAATTATATTCTATTTTACTGAGTCAGTCTTATCTGTACTGATATATATATATATACAGTACTGTGCAAAAGTTTTAGGCAGGTGTGAAAAAATGCTGTAAAGTAAGAATGCTTTCAAAAATGGACTTGTTAATAGATTGTATTTATCAATTAACTAAATGCAAAGTGAGTGAACAGAAGAAAAATCTAAATCAAATCCATATTTGGTGTGACCACCCTTTGCCTTCAAAACAGCATCAATTCTTCTAGGTACACTTGCACAAAGTCAGGGATTTTGTAGGCATATAGTCAGGTGTATGATTAAACAATTATACCAAACAGGTGCTAATGATCATCAATTCAATATGTAGGTTGAAACACAATCATTAACTGAAACAGAAACAGCTGTGTAGGAGGAATAAAACTGGGTGAGGAACAGCCAAACTCAGCTAACAAGGTGAGGTTGCTGAAGACAGTTTACTGTCAAAAGTCATACACCATGGCAAGACTGAGCACAGCAACAAGACACAAGGTAGTTATACTGCATCAGCAAGGTCTCTCCCAGGCAGAAATTTCAAGGCAGACAGGGTTTCCAGATGTGCTGTCCAAGCTCTTTTGAAGAAGCACAAAGAAACGGGCAACGTTGAGGACCGAGACGCAGTGGTCGCCAAGGAAACTTACTGCAGCAGATGAAAGACACATCATGCTTACTTCCTTCGCAATCGGAAGATGTCCAGCAGTGCCATCAGCTCAGAACTGGCAGAAAACAGTGGGACCCTGGTACACCCATCTACTGTCCGGAGAAGTCTGGTCAGAAGTGGCCTTCATGGAAGACTTGCGGCCAAAAAGCCATACCTCCGACGTGGAAACAAGGCCAAGCGACTCAACTATGCACGAAAACACAGGATCTGGGGTGCAGAAAAATGGCAGCAGGTGCTCTGGACTGATGAGTCAAAATTTGAAATATTTGGCTGTAGCAGAAGGCAGTTTGTTCGGCCAAGGGCTGGAGAGCGGTACACGAATGAGTGTCTGCAGGCAACAGTGAAGCATGGTGGAGGTTCCTTGCAAGTTTGGGGCTGCATTTCTGCAAATGGAGTTGGGGATTTGGTCAGAATTAATGGTCTCCTCAATGCTGAGAAGTACAGGCAGATATTTATCCATCATGCAATACCATCAGGGAGGCATCTGATTGGCCCCAAATTTATTCTGCAGCATGACAACGACCCCAAACATACAGCGAAAGTCATTAAGAACTATCTTCAGCGTAAAGAAGAACAAGGAGTCCTGGAAGTGATGGTATGGCCCCCACAGAGCCCTGATCTCAACATCATCGAGTCTGTCTGGGATTACATGACGAGAGAGAAGCAACTGAGGCTGCCTAAATCCACAGAAGAACTGTGGTTAGTTCTCCAAGATGTTTGGGCCAACCTACCTGCCGAGTTCCTTCAAAAACTGTGTGCAAGTGTACCTAGAAGAATTGATGCTTGATGCTGTTTTGAAGGCAAAGGGTGGTCACACCAAATATGGATTTGATTTAGATTTTTCTTCTGTTCACTCACTTTGCATTTAGTTAATTGATAAATATAATCTATTAACATGTCTATTTTGAAAGCATTCTTACTTTACAGCATTTTTCACACCTGCCTAAAACTTTTGCACAGTACTGTATATATATATATATATATATATATATATATATATATATATATATATTTTTTTTTTTTTTTTTTTGCAAAATGTGAAAATGCAAAGTGTACTTGGAAAGACTGTATAAATCAGTTGAATTGCCTTTGGCCTCTAGATGTAGAAAGTGTACACTCTTGAGACTTCAATGAGCTCTAAAAACATTTAAACCAATAAAGTAATTCAATTCTCCTTGCTTTTTAGAAAGTCATTCCCGTCCCAACATGCCACTCTCGCAGCATTTGCAGCTGTGTACATCTCTGTAAGTAATCCGTCACTGTTTATAAGGGTTCCTAGTTAAAGGAATTCCTTCAACTCTGAATTTGCAAAATATTGTATTTTGTACCTCTTTATTATTACATAACATCTGTTCTTAATCAAAGTGTATTACTGTGTCACTGCTCATGGATATTTGTTTTATTTCATAAAGTCATCAGCATATGTTACCTTCTGGGTTGTGTGCACCTTGCTCAAGGTAAAATGTGCTTGTGACTTTATTAAACATAAGTCAGGTTATTGTGATGTTCTGTAACTGTCCTTTTTGTTCTTGCTAACAGCTATTCTTCTCTTTTTTAGATGTATTTTAATGCCACCTTGACTGACTCCTCTAAGCTTCTGAAACCTTTGTTGGTTTTTTCCTTCATCATCTGTGCAATCATCTGTGGTCTGACCCGGATCATCCAGTATAAGAACCATCCTATTGACGTCTACTGCGGCTTTCTCCTTGGTGGAGGAATAGCGGTATATTTAGTAAGTATCATCAACAATAAGATCACATTTCTCAGTATGGAATGTGGTATTTCTGTATGGTATTGTGTGAGGTTAGCTTCTCTATTGGGCTTTATTATCTTTCAACAATATGTACTTTTTATTTTATTGATGTATTATTAATTGCATATGGATTATTAATGAAATGTATGCTATATAAAATAGGGATTTAATATAACTGTCATAATCATAAAATGAAAAATAAAGTTTAGTAATGCTACCTAAAGTTTAGCATGATTACCAGCAGCTATTCTCATGCAGTTCAATACTTAGCCATCTTGAGTTACCTAGCTGTGTTGTTGATACCGAATCACTGTGATCCTTTAAGACTTGACTTAACAAACCAGGCTGCCAGATACTAAGAACGATGTTCTAACAGAGAACATATCATCTTGGGTTCAAAAGTGCTTCTTTAGAGATGTGGCGTACATTGCCCACCAAGTGCCAAACTGCACTACCAGTAACATACAGTACAGACTGTTAATGTATGACATCTCTTTTTAACTAGCAGCATCGCCTGTGCTTACATTACTCTTGTGTGTAATATCTTTGAGCTGGTCAAAGATTTTAGATGAAGAAACAAGATCACCTTGTCTACAGTATGAGATTTGCATTTGGCCTTATCAGCACCTAAGACTGATAATATAGGTATACAAGAGAGTCTAGAGATAATTGAAAACCAGGTAAACTATTTTACCCAAGACTTCACATGCTTCTTCCCAGCTTTCTACTGTCATGAATGCCTGATTCAGACACGTCCACAGAAATCCCTACAGGTGCCTGGTGCTGATTGTTCTGCTTTGCTGCCAGGCAGCAGTGTAGCCTCACAGTTTTCACAGCGCATTTGGTGATACAGCATATTTTATGTTAATAACGCTATTAAAAAGCTCCCCCATGACTATACTGTAAATGGTGCTCTCTCTGCTTCACTGCACATGTGTTATTAAGGTTTGTTTGCATCTTCCAATTAATTACCTGATAAAAATTAACTATTATACTGATCTAAAAATGTGTAAATCAAGTTTTCTAATTAGACTCTTAACTTTACTGTAAATTTAAAAGGTGTCAGTATTTAGACGGGATCCACCCCTGTTTGGATCATTAATAGAAGTAAAAGAGTAAAATAAATAAATAAATCATAATTGACTTTAAGACATTCAGAATATACTGCAACCAGTACCGCCCACAGGGGAGGAAAAATTAATGCAGATATGAATTACCCCTTGTATTCCAAGAAAGTGTGGTTTTTGTGTGCAAGCTTTTAAAAGGAATAAAAGCAATGACATTAAAATAATCTTGTCTCATGTGTGACATAAAAACCTGACAATTTCTGTGGGCGTCACTATCTGCAATCATTGTTGAGTGACATACAGTTATGGACAAGTTTTTGGACAAATTAACTAACTTTGCTTCATACAGTCGAATGAAACCTGCTGAATAATGTTACGTTAACATATTGAATTACATACTACTTTGTAGATTTCCATGTACCTAATGAAAAACTGTCAAAAATTGATGAAGCAATTGGACAAAGTTTCCAGATGGGTCCCATTTTAATTATGTTGATTATAATTTAGGCGGCACGGTGGCGTAGTGGATAGCACTGCTGCCTCACAGCGCCAGGGTCCTAGGTTCGAATCTGGCCTAGGGTTTTGTCTGTGTGGATTTTGCATGTTCTCCCCGGTGTTCGCGTGGGTTTTCTCCGGGTACTTCGGTTTCCTCCCACAGTCCAAAGACATGCTGTCCAGGTTGATTGGTTACTATAAATTGCCATCTGTGTGAGTGAGCGTGTGTGTGGTGCCCTCCAACGGACTGGCGTCCCATCCATGGTGTAGTCTCGCTTTGCGCCCTGTGTATGCCGGGTTAGGCTCCGGCTCACCGCGACCCTGTAAAGGAGTAAGCGGTTAATGATAATGGATGGATGATTATAATTTAAACATTGGTTGAATAGCTGTCTAATTCAATGTGATACTGTGCTGATGAAAGTCTAAATCTGCTTAAATGGTTTGTGGTTGTGTACGATCCCAAGGATGGAAGGAAGGCTGTTTTCATACTGTAAGATATCCAACTGGGAACTGAAACAACAGCTTGTGGAATTAACAAGAAAATGTGATAAGCTGTGGATCATATTTCTTTTCCTTCCGAGGTAGTGATGTTTGGTTTGTTTTGTTTCTAGGGACTATATGCCGTTGGCAATTTCCAGCCTAGTGAAGATAGTACAAGTCAGCATGCCCAGAACAGAGAGCCCCTGAGGTCTCTGACAGATCTTAGCCAGGACACGAGCAGACACCTGCCAGGCAAGAATGGCAGCAGCAGTGATGGGATTTCTTCCCACCGTTCTGAAAGTATCCTGAACCGCAATCACAGGGAGTCCAGCTCGCTGACCAACCTGAAGAGAGCCAGTGCTGATGTGGAAATCATTAGTCCGCGGAGCCCAATGGGCAAGGAGACCATGGTGACCTTCAGCAACACACTCCCCAGGGCGAACACGCCTGCACTGGAGGATCCAACAAGAAGAAATGCCAGCATCCATGCCTCCATGGATTCAGCACGCTCCAAACAGCTGCTCTCACAGTGGAAGAACAAAAACGAGAGCCGGAAGTTGTCCCTACAAGTGATAGAGACCGAAGCCGGCCACTCACCACAGAGAACAATGGAAATGAGGTCAAGCTCTGAGCCTTTCAGGGTGGGTGTCAGTGGAGAACACCAAGGTCCTATTGGCCAATACTTAAAGATCGGGCCTGGCAGCACTCCTTTGACTAACAACAGCAGTGTTATTACAGGAGGAGCAAGGGTGTCCATCCAATCACGACCTGGCTCTTCACAGCTGGTTCATATTCCAGAAGAAACCCAGGAGCATGTCAACACTTCTCCCAAGAGCAGCTCCGCTAGATCAAAATGGCTCAAGGTTGCAGAAAAGACTGGAGCCTGCAGAACTAACAACCAGCCAAGAATAATGCAGGTTATAGCTATGTCTAAGCAACAGGGGATGCTGCAAAGCAGCCCTAAGAGTTTGGATGGCAGTACTGTCAGCTGCACAGGATCCATAAGATACAAAGCATTGACGGATCAGGAACCTGCCAACATTGTCAGGGTAGAGGCACACCCGGAGAATAACAGGCCAGTCGTTCAAGCTCCATCAAACGATGGGACTGGCTCGTGGAAATGGAAGGCACAGGAGAAAGGCAGCATCCGTCAGACATATGAGCTAAACGATTTGAACAGGGACTCTGAAAGCTGTGAGTCCCTTAAGGATGGCTATGGTTCCACTGAAAGGAAGAGAGGCAACCCAGAGAACGGTAGTGAGCACCACCATCATCACGGGATAACTACCATAAGAGTGACTCCGGTGGAGGGGAGTGATGCTGCTTCTGAGACTCTGTCCATAGCCTCCAGCCGTGACTCTACGCTCAGGAGGAAAGGTAACATCATTCTTATCCCGGAAAGAGGCAACAGTCCAGAAAACACCAGAAATATCTTTTACAAAGGGACTTCACCTACCCGGGCTTTCAAGGAGTGAGGTATTCCATTGTGTGGCCTTGTTCGCTGTACTAACATTAAAAGATATGGATGAAGCTAGTGCTGTCCATTTCCCACGGTTAATCAAAAGTGTTTTGTGTATTGCCAATCCGTTGCCCATCAGCCTAACTGGATGAATATTGCTACTTTTTAAAAGAAGCTGTATTGTGCATGCATTTTTACATATACAAAAAAGCACAAAGTCCTGTGTATTGTGACAATTTTTGCTCTATATATTTCATTTTGTTCATTTTTCATATTTTTGAATATGATATTCATATGGGCACCCGGAAGAAACAAAATAATAATAGTGTTGAAACGTGCCAAGTTTTTGAAAAGTTAAAGCCACAGCTGAAATTTATATGCTCATGAAGAAGTATTTCACGTTGTTTTAGTATATTAGCTTTTATAAAGAGAGTTCTAAACTATTTGGTACCTTACATATTCACCAGTGGGTGGAAAAAAGTTTCATATCATGGAAATCACTCTTGAGATTTAGAGAGTTACATGGTGTTGTTTGCAATGTACATATTTATACAGCAGGTGCTATTACACCAAGGAAAACTAATGAGTATAAAAGTGCTTTCAGATGTATTAATTGATGCCTCTTTAGTTCTCAAAAACGGGAGGGGCAGTGTTTTGCAGCCATCTTATATGGCATGTCATGAAACAGGAATAGTCCTAAAATGTTAATTTGTTGATTTTCATGCATTTATAGATGTTTAAAGGTGGTAATAGTATCCTGGATTTAGCAGGGTATCTTATTCCAGAATGGCTCTAACTCGAACACAGTTGTTAACTGGATGTTTGATGATGTTTGCATCATCATCACTTATCAAAGGACTATTTCATTTCAAAGAATAGATTCTAAAGCAAAATTGCCTCACAATCAACCCCCAACTTAATATAATATTATAATATTATTTTAAAAATAATGTTTCTGTTGAGGGCTGATCACATTACAACTGCATAACTGCTAGTGTAAGACACGGCACGGTTTAGAATGTTAATAACTGTACAAATATTGTAATATAGAAAGTGATAGGAATTTAAAAAGCTAAGATAATAATGTGAAGAAAAATATATATATTAATATGTGTGTATCCAAGAAAATCCAGTATACTAACATTAAATGAGTTGCAGAATATGAATTATTTATATTTGTAGGGATGTTAATTAATCATCAATTTATTGTAACATATGAAGAAATAACTTTAAAATACTGTAAAAGTGTGTATCCTCAAGCAATGGCCTTTACACAAAAACTAGTATAAGTTGGTAACAAATATTCCTTTGTACATATAGTACACATTTCTCTTTCACCACAGAAATAACATTGAAAATAAAATAATAGACAGCAAACTGAGTTTGTTAGTTCAGCTTTATTTCGGTATGTTTGTAATATCTGTTGCTAATCATAAAGAATTGGAATGTGGGACGCTTCGGGACCTTTAGCACTGTCTTCGAGTGAAAATGAAGTACTCTCACAACAGCAGACAGGGTGGAAACAGGGCCTAACAAAAGCCTAACTCCTTCTAGGAGTATTAAACTCATCTTTTCATGTCATAAACTATAAACTGGACAGGTAAGCAATTTACCCGTCACTTAAAACACTTTTCCTTTTTGAGTTACCCTTTCATGTCTGCCCACACAGGCTTCCTCCAGGCCTTAACGCAGATAACCAAACAAACATTTCACCTGGTTTATATACCTGCCTGTCCAATTACCAGGTAGGTGTCCCTCATTGAATTAGTGCCAGGTGATTCCCATCCTGGCTCAGTGCGCTGTCACAAACGCTACAGTAGATCAATGCACTTACTGCATAATAATGTTTTATGATTGTGGCTAGGAAGGAAGATAGCAACCATTAGTTGCCCCATCCATTGGCTTATTTTATTTTTATGATCCATATAAAGTGAACAAGGTTGTTTTTTTATGCATGTACAGCTTAAAAAAATGAACTATTATATGAAGATTTACTATTTTCTATGGAAACAGGAATTATATGAAAGCACTGCCTTAGAACAAATGAGTTTGCTTATTTAGTTATATAAAGGTTGAAGTTCATCCTATGTAATATTGTACACTGCAATTGACAATGTATACCTAACAATGACAGAAGTTAAAATGTTTAAGATAATTATTATTGAGTTTCTTTTGTGCGGTTATTTAAACAGAATGTTACAAGTTAAAATGTAGAATAAAGATAAAATTATGGTCAACAATTTTATTTGTACATGTAAACAAAACTCTATTCTACCTGGGTGTGGCAACTGATCAATGGAAATTATATGGAAACAGCAGTTGTGTTCTTCCTGTTAATTGATGTAAACTTTCTTTTTTAAATATATTTTAAGAACTCTCACTGCCAAATAATGTAATTAATATATTAGCTTTTATAGGGTGCATTAACATTTCAGATCTCGAATAATAAAAATAACTTTCTATTTAGTATGTACATTCATCCCTATAATGAAACAGATGGTAAAGACTTCAGAATAAAGGTTATGCCATGTACAGCAATATTCAGTATTGTGTGGTTTAGATGCTTGACTTGTTTTAAAAATGTGACGAGTTTTAACAAGCTAGTTTTCAGTTAACTTGGATGGTAAAGGAATGTATTCTACTAAACTTTGCTCAGTAGATTTTTTATTATAGAGAATTTACATTATTTCATTATTTTTGTGATTATCTTAGATATAGTAGTACCAAGAGTAACACATTCTATCATTATTTTTTGAATATGTGTGCCAAAGGCTATTTTAATGGTTACTAACTTTTTGTTAATGTATAGGATGCCTGTTTTCTGGTATATTATATGATTGGTTTAAACAGTCTCTGAATATTATTTAAAAATGTGATCTTGCTACAAATGGACACAGCACATGCAATCAAACAGGGTTTATGCATGCGAAGTGGGAAATGCCTTCGGTTTGTGTTAGGTATGGTAGGAAAATGTTATGCAATGTTTTGACAGTGAACATCTGTATAATGTTAACTTGATTAGTATGTGTATCAATCTATGCCTATGTAAGTGAGCACTGTACTGTACTAAACACAATCCTGTTAAAATATCCTGGAGGGGAACGAGACAGCTAGATCTGTGTGACAATAAAAGTTTAAGTCGAAAAAGCTCTTTCAGGATTTAAAGTCAAAATTGTGCTTTGTCTGAATATTGAAATAAATGTTTGATATTAAAATGAAAACATGGTCCTTCTTTTCGGGCTGGCTTGAAAAATATGTGTACATAACTGGATAGCTTGTCGGCCTTCTGTGCAACATATAGATAATTCAACTGTAAAATGTGTGAAGAATAATGTAGACAGTATTGTTTTACACTCAAAGCTGATCAAGTCCACATTTACTCCCATGGTATTTTATTGGTATCTTCTGTAACCTCCATGAAATTCATGATCCCCCTGGAGGGATTTTATAATGCAGCAGAGACATGTGTTCTTACATACAGGAGGTGAAAAAGGCCCACCCTTTTTTATTGTTTTTCTTTCATATACATACAGAAATAGTAAATACCTTCTTATACTCTTTTAATGCATTTATTGGTTTTTAATACTAATTTCAGAACAGAGAAAGGCAATCCCAATGTAAACTCTAGATGGTTTGAAACTGTGTAGCAAACAAATTGTAAAAGGGTAATTGTGACCTCACGACTGCCCCCTTGTCACACTGAAACACATTGTCACACAGAAGTGTACTATTATAACTGTTGTAATACTGTAGTAATGTACAATAGCATTAGGGCAGAACGGCTGTAAAATACTAGGATAATTATCCAGCTTGGATAGTAAATGTTCCACCCCCAAGCACAACAAACCACTAGGGATGATGCAACACCTTTGTTCGGGCCGCTGTATTTTCAATATACTGTAGAAAAGAATCTGGAAAAAGCTTCTCGATCTGAAGAATTGTTTCTCAGTGTTGAGAATATTTTCTGAATCGTGCGCATTTACGTTTTTGTCAGATCGGTTAGTGTAAACCCTTATTTTGTGTGTAGCAGGGGGCTTTGCAACTAAAAGTATATATTGCTTTTCATCAGCTGCCTGGCTCTTACATTACACTGTTGCGCACTGTCTCCGTTTTTAGATGACCATGTGAACAGAAGCTATGCTATGTTTATGACCACATTTCTGCCTATTTTGTATACTGCTTCATGGTTGCTAAACCAAGTGTAAAGTAAGTTACTGCCATGAAAAACTACCCTTTGAATAGTGACAGTGTCTGGATTTTTTTAAATTAAAAGACAAATAAAAAAGGTTTTGTTTCCATTGCCAAGTGTAATTATCATCATGAAGACTAAAGTAGGTTACAGGATTGACCTATATTGCATGAGAGTACTTCTAGCTGAAACAGTTGTCTGCAGACCAAAAGACAGCACACAATCCACTGTTGATTAATCATGTCTGAGCAGCAGGGAAGTCTCATTTAGGATTGCAGGTCCTTAGAATTATAATCACTCTGTACATACTGTAGCTTCATGCTTGAATGGTGCTCCAGGTAATGCTATTAGTGCCAAAGACATTTACACAATATTAAGCCAGAACCTGCATAATCACACTTAGCATGAAGAAGACTGTCATAACTTTTTAATGGATTTTTTAAAAATGAATTATGATAAAATGTTTCCACAACAGAAGTCAAAACACATCACATTAAACAACATTTAAGTGAAGCAGTCTCCCTCATTGGGCCCTATATTACAAAGCTTCAACTTTAAATCATGTTTTTCAAAGTCTGTTTTTTAAAGAACAATTTCATGAATATCAAACTGTTTTATTCAGAAAAAAAGGACACAAAAATGTTCTTTAAATGAAAAATATTAAATAGTCATTTTCTGACACACTGGTACCATTTTCAACCAGTTAACGTTTTGGAGCTTGCCAACTATTTTTGAAATATATTCCAACATACACAAACCTGTCTTAAGAATGTAAACATATTTTTGTCAGGCTTTTGTTTTGAAGCTGGAACTGTGTGGACTAGTTTGGCAATCTCAATAGATAGTATGTATATGCCTTGTCTTCTGTTTCAGCAACAGTACTAAAATATTGAAATGAAGGCGCGCCATCGTAGACATTTCTTTTCTATAAAGATCATTCATAGTTGGGAAATTATAGTTTCATAATGAATGGGATACGCTGTAGGGTGTATATTGTATTGTTTATGTTAATCGTTTATTCTAAGGTTTAGACTGTTCCACCACAGAAAATCCAGAGCAGACATTTTACAATTTCAACAAACAATATTTTGAAAAATAATAGAAATGATGGCAAAACCATTTTCATCTAATCATTTTCAATTTATTAAAGAGTTTTTTTTTCTGAATATATTGCATTTTGGTTATAAATATTACAAAAGGCTGAGTTGAGGGCTTCTTGTATTAATAGATAGAAGTTTTTTTTGTTTTTGTTTTTTTTTCTGTGCCAGTCAAGTCAAGTTTATGTGAAGTTAAAACTGCATCTTCTAAAAGAATTTTCTATACAGTCTGCTCTTCCCTGTTCAGTATCATCTTCGAGAACACATTGAAAATGAGGGAAACACCAGGATAGGCCTGCAAACTAGAACAGTATCTAATACTCCTTTAAATAATTTGGTAACATTCCATCCTTGGTGAATGAAGTATTTGGTAGCTGGAATGTGTACCTCTAAATAATATATAGTGGTATTCTAAATAATTGAAGGGTTTTACATTTCAATAAAATAGATTGATTAAAGTATAGTATATTTGAATTAGAACATGGTTTTATTTTTGGAAAATGTAATGACAAAGAATCACAAAGCTTTTCCTTTGGGACGAGTTTGTTGGCTGGTTATACATACTTAGGGAGTGAACTCTTATCTGCTAAGGGAAACACTGCTCAGTGATTAATTATAGTCTAAAACTCACCCTGTTGAATACAGATAACAAAAACCACAGAAAAAGACGCTTTTTAGAAAAAAGCATGGCCAGCTTAAATCTGACAGTGTACAATTCAACCTCAACATGTAAGTAACATGGACATTTTTAACTCATTTTTTTTTAACAAATTAAATAATAAATAATAAATAAATGAATTATGGCCGAATATACAAAAAGGACCAAAAGCAACCAAAAAAACTGATTCATTGAAAATGTGCAAAAGAAAAACAAAAAAAAAACATTCAAATTATTTGTCCCAGGCACCCTGATCATGTGGCACAAGATGGGGCTTTTTACTGTGGCTTGAATGGTGACGATAAGGGCAACATAACCCTAAACAGCTCTGGTCTCGTGCATCTGATCCACAAACATGAAAAACAAATATATATCTATCGGAAAATAGGTCCTTGTGCCTTCCATGTCGCAGTTTCTCTTATTTTGTAAAGATTTTGTATGAAAATGTTTGTTTACTACTCCCGAGGTAGGTCTGTCTTCAGCGCATCAGTAACATTCCAAAACACTCACATTCAAGACTATCTCAGGGCTGTCTCTCACAGTGCCCGAGTAAAAAGAGTTAAAGAGCCAGGTGGCCGGTGGGATATTTAACATTGGGCGGACCCTGTAGAGTTAAGAGGCTGGATTTAATGAATTATCTTGAGCCATGTTTGTTGCAAGCCAGTAAAGGTGTTTGTGTCTGGTTTAGTTTAAATGATTGATTTTGAGTAAATTGAATAAAGAATTAGATGCTCCACTGAAGAAAAATCAGACACTAGTGATAAAAGTTATTAATAAATAAGTTAATTTTACCATTGCCAGAAAGGAAAGAAGTTCAATGATTCTGACTACATTACATTTAGTTTAATACCATTGCTTTATCTTCCAACATTACACATGCCTTACTCATATTGATATTGTAAGCTGAATTGTTAATTGGTCACAATTTCACATGAAACACTGCTGTAAATATATTACTCTACATTCCTCTAGAGCAGGGTTTAATAACTCTTAATGAATCAGCTCATTAGCAATGCTCTTGAGATTACCCCTACACTACTGTAAATGTAAGAATACAAACAGGTAAATACATGTAGACAACATTTTAATTATTATTATTAATAATAATAATAATAATAATAATAATAATAATAATAATAATAATAATAATAATAATAATACAGTGCTCCCCCTTTACATTATAACTTTATAAGGCAGCCCTTTACAGTGCTCAACCAGTTATAAGGCGACATGGTTGTGGCTCCCATTTGCTGAGTTTTAGAGAGGGAAAACTGTAATAATATTAAAAATTTGATGTACCATTACCAAATACAAGTAGTTAGGTAGTATGGCTTTTCTATAATCAGTGGCCTGTACAGCCCTTTTAAAACACCACACCCCAGATGGGAATTGTAAAGCAATCAACAATTATTTTATACTTTACTTATAATTGACTGATATTCTATTAATATCAAATTTAATATGCAGCCTCATCCTTTTTAAAGGAACCCAATGAGCAGAACATTAAACTCTGTCTGCAGAGAAAGCCTGTGAACTAGTTGCCAAGCTGATTACCTCCCCAGTGATACAGAATGATGGGTATACTTGTTCCAATTAGCAGTTTCCAGTGCTTGTTTTACACTGGCAGGTGAAGGATGTGTTTCAAAGAATATATTGATTATAAACCTTGATCAACAACCTTGTCCCTCAGGGACCCTAGCTTTAGATTTGTTATGCTGTTAACTGTTGCTTTTCAGAGGCCCATGTGTTGGCATTAAAATACACTTCCTGCATTTTGGTAAGTTGAGGGTTTATACAACTGAATACATTTAAATACCTCAGATGCCCTTATCAATGTTTAATGGGTTGAATGTATTCTTCTTGTGCCTTACATTGCGTGTAATGTAGCAGAGATTCAGTTACGTTAGGATGCTATTAATCTGAGTCACCAGTTATTTTACGAATAGCAGTATAACAGCCATCTACGCTCTGGGGTTGTAACTTAAGTGCAGCAAACTTATCAAACAAAGCAACAGTAATTGAAATACAGTGCGCTCAGGGTCTGAAAAGACGTGTTGAAATTGGAGTGTTGTTTTAATCATTTATACTGTGAGTTTTTAATTGATCATACTGTCAGTGAGGCTTCCTTGTTGTGTCTTAACCACATCCTTCTTCCGCCCAGGTACTGTAGGATGAAACTTTTTTTCTGTTTAACTGTATAAATTTTATTCTTTTGACATGGGAATTGTGCCTATACATGACAGCTAGCATTACTTATTTAGTATGGGAGTTGTTTCACCTTTAATGGAGCTCCCACGAGGTATATTTTCAGAAGTTAACTTATCTGTTGCCACATTCTTGTTTTTTCAATGTGTATCTAATCCTACGTTGGTCCACTTCTGCAATTTTATTGATTGTTTCTACTTTGCCTCTGTTTGTTTTTTTTTAATGTGAGAACTATCTTGAAACAACACTAGTCTTCAGTATGTTGTTTAGTGCTATTAGATGTGATTAAAATGTACAGATGATATTGTTTAAAGATGCTGCGCACAGAAAAGTGATTGTAACAACACACAATTGGCCCTGCCAATTACTGATGAACTCTCTCCAGTTGCTGACTGAGTTGAATAAAGATGTATCTGCTCTGTAAATTAATCTTTGTTTATTGCTCTCAGACTGCTTGCTGGTCTCTGAATCTGGAGACTGGAGTTTGAGCCTCCCAGCAGTTCCTTATTGAAAGTCATTTGCTGCCAGAATGCATCACGGCACTCATTAAATACTGCATGGATCAGTTGCACTGGCATTTCAGTGCTGCACTGATGCTGTAGTTGTTTAAAAAATCTGATTTCTTAGTTAATATATGCGTCACATTGTTAAACACATTCTCCAAAAATCAAAATCAAAAATTGGTTTAAAATGTGCTACTCAGACTGACACGCATTTGAGCATTTCCAGTTAGAAGAGTCCCTACAAGAAATCCCCTCCAGGATTTTGTCAAAAGGAATCCTCTGATCTGATGAGATTGCTATGATCCAGCAGTATATGAAGCCCAGTTTCTTCTCAGATCTCAATCAGTTAGGACCTCCCAGTTTGAAAGAGCTGCAGCAACCTTAAAATAAATCTCTCTAACAAGGAAACATCCCCATTAGGGGCTCTGGAAATGGTAATGGAGCTGACAATTGTGTGTAAAATCAAAAGACGAAACAAAATCGTTCTATACTGCAAAGTACACTAGCCTCCAACAAGCATTGGGACAATGAGTACATGCACTAAAACAGCTGGTATTGGGTATCGGCTGCCTTTTCTACCCCACATAGACCCCTTGCTCACTAAAAATGAATAGATAGTCATCAATTAAAATACATTCAAAACATTCTAATGAGCAAGCCACCCCAAATATTACACCTCGAAAGAATGAGTATGTGGTTTGTACTGTACATATTTATTTTTACCCACAATACTTTGAAATGTTCGCTGCCAAAACCGGTACATTGAATATACAGCAGTCATCATTGCAAAACCCCATTTTTACAGTAAATTGCTTTCTTTATCAGTAAATATTTCACTGATTGCTTAGAAGTACAGCAATAATGTTCGATTTTGTGTTGACTACCACCCAGGCTCAAATCTGTATTCTGCTTCTGAGTCTTCTGACTTAAAGAGAATATATTCAAATTAATTATTCATATTAGCAGTTATAGCAATTCTCAGGTGAACAAAATTACCACAACCAGTCGTGCTAACCTTTAGAGAGGCCTACAGAGCATGAATCTATTCATTTGGGGTTGTCATAGCAACTGGAACACAGGGCAAACAAGCAGGCCTTAATAGAGAGTCAAACACAGGTCTCACGTAATCACACAGGGAACTGTTGAAGATAAAGGTTTGAACACAATTATGGCACCTGTTTTCCAAGCAAACACAGAAAACGGTGTATATATATATATATATATATATATATATATATATATATATATATATATATATATATATATATATATTACAAAAGTACAATTAATAGTTCTAGGGAGTGAACTGTTGTAATGTCATTTTACTATTGGTAACACTCATTTTGTTTTTCATGTTAAATGTAGAAAATATGTATTTAGTTGAAGAAAGCTGACTTACAAAGCCATTCTTATGATAGATAAAATACTCAGTTGTTGCAGTGTAACCCTAACCCCAACACCAATCCCAATATTAACTCTAATTCTAAACCCTACCCAAACCTTGATACAACCCTGATACAACAATTATACTGTTTCTGTGAAGTATAGTGTTAATTAAGTATTATAGGGATTACAATGATTAATTTTTTTACTATTCAATATGCAGTCTACAGTACATGTACACCACATTGCAAAATAAAAAATAAAATAAAAGCTGGATAAGCTGCACTCATACACATTGCATTGTTCAGTATGCTATATTGTGATAGCGTAACATGTAGCAATTAGATATAAGCCGATCGATTGTTATACTTTCATTTAAACTAATATTAAGTGGGGTGGGAATTAGATGACGAAATGCCATTGATATTAACCAAATTGTGATAACAACAAAAGTGATATTTTCAGGAGCATGTCCCTCTTGTCTCCCACTATATTCTCATAAGGATATTACAATAATAGGCAAAGGGCGACATTAACAAGTGACATTAAGCTGACTTGGCTGTGTATGTATTAAACAAGTGTAGTTAAGGTACCTGTATTTTGAAGTGTATCCATTTGGTAACATCTTAGTAGGATAGTTAGTACTAAACCATCCAACCTCACAATTTTATGAAAGAATGTCCATTTCCTAATTGATTAGAAATTCACATAAATTAATCATGGTGCTTCCAAGAAATATAAATAATAACTACCCCAAACAAATGCATGTAATTTATTCAAACCTGTTAATGCAGATAAACATAGGGGAACGAAGCAGAGCAGTGTGTTCCATAAACACACAATGACTTTTGAAGATGAACTGTACAGAATGCTAAATATAGAGTCAGAAATGAAATAGGCAAAACATTATTATTGTAGATTGTAATAATGTGCCCTAACCGTTTGCTTGAACATTACTATTGTACATTAATTTTGTATAGTTAATGAATGGGATTTTTTTAATAGACATGTAAACATATTAAATGTCCTTCCATCTGCTAAACATTGAGAAGATCACTTTGTTTCGAATTCTCTGAAGATTAGACTCTAATTCTGCCTTCTCTTTCCTATCTGGTTTGGTAAAATGAATCGAATGTGCTCAATGAAAATGGAGCCACTGTAAAGAGGTAATGTGCTCCCCTTGGGTACATGCTCTGTGTCCTACTTCTGTGACCCATACTTTCAAAGCCAAACAAATGGTCGAGTTGCTGGGAAATGTAAGGAAGCTTCCAATGACATTTATGCAAACCCTTCTGTTAATTAGGTAAACCCATCAGAATGTTTTATTTATGTATTTAATTATTTATTTCTTTATTTGCTTATTTTACACCGACTATAGATTAGCAAATTTGCTGTTTAAAAAAGACAGCTACCGTGGTCAAGACGTGATCAGCCAACATGAACTGGAAAAAGCTTGACTGAGCACAGCATAGTCATTTACTGTATTTGAAGACAGTCAGATGTTGCAGAGAAACAGGTCTTATATGGCTGACTTTACTACACTTTAAACAAGCATCTGAAAAAAAATATTAAAAAAGGGAAATAATTAAATTCTGAATCTATTTCAAATTTTAGAGAGCCTATCTTATTTACAAAAATGTGTCACAAATTACTATCATTTATGATTACTAATTACATACCATCATAACATTTCTTAGCAATCAGTAGACAATGTCACAATAAACTACAGCAACCGTTAAAACTGTCAGAATGGTAATTCATTGTGAAATAAAGAAATTCAAAATGTTTAGTTCTTTGTACACAGCGCATGGTGTAGTTGTTTTATCAATAAACATCACAAACAGTCCCATTTACAGCACAGCACAGGACAGCCTGCCTCTGACTCAAGTGGCTGGTTCTGTTGAATCAACTGTTGAATATAATTAGAGCCGTGTTTTTCGCAAATACTAAATAACACGAAATGTAACATACAAAAAATAAATAAAACAAACTCCAAGTAGAAAAAGAAATAACACGAAAAATCATTACAAAACAAACAGCGTGACATTTTTAAATTGTGAGGTTTATACAGAAAATACTTGCAATCGTAGTTATCAAGACTCAGCCGTTACCATAGACACGGTCTGAAGGGAAACGGAGACTCTCACTAACACTTGTGCAGATGTATAATTTGAAGCGAGTTGTTTGGGAATTAAAATTGTGATGGAAGAGAAGAGACGTTTGTTTCTAAAACGCCTAAACTGCACATAACAAACAATGCAGCAAAGAATTTGAGCATGAGGGGATGTATTCAGCTGATGATGACAAAATAATGATGTGCAGATTTTGCAACTGTCGGCTGGAATGGGAGTCGAAAGATATTGTGGCGATCTCCTGTGTGATGCGCCTGCCTGTGCTAACCGTTAACAGAGATTGCTACAATGTCGTCGTTAAGCATCATTAACTGTGTATTGCTTTTGTGGAAAATATGACTTGTTAGCTTGTATAATTTGCATTAGTATGCTAATTCTTTGTTTTATTTTACTTTGCACTGGAGCAAATGCTGTTTTGATTCTGAATGGATTTGAATGAATGAATCTGCTTTTCTAGTGTTTAAATACTAAGAAACCCCAAGCTTGCATACTGCTTCAGTGCAATGGGATTGCAATACAAATCCTATGGGTTTTTTTTTTTTGTTTTTTTTAATGGTTAGATTGCTGTATGTGCAATTATGACAGCCCCACAAGTTTTCCAACATTCATCAGGTTGAAACGCGTCATGGATGTGGATCAGAAATGTTTTTTTATTTATTTATTTATTTATTTATTTTGTTGAACAAAAGAAATAAAATGAATTGAATCTTGGAAAACTTGAGTAGTGTGGATCAATAAGAAAAACCGCAAGGTGTGCGACCAAGTACAATAAGATCAAATTCAAGTAAGAGCAACATAAAGAATACAGTAAATTATAAGTAAGAGTGAGTTTGACTAAATAAGGCAAAACTTATAGTAAATATTTGCTTATATGAGTAAAGTCCAGTAAGAACACGTAGAAAGTATGATAAATTGATGAAAATTATTCAAATAAGAGCAATTACAAAAATGTGAGTACAGTTACCTGTAAGAGTAAAATCAAATACAAGATACAGTACATACTGTAGCTATAGTTAGGAGCAGTAGTTGAGTGCAGCAAGGTCTGGAGTACAAGCTGAGCCAAGTACAAGCTGAGTCAAGTACAGGCACAATTGGGTGCCATATAGTTATGGGAGCCTTACTGATAAACCTTCCTCAATTTCAGTTTAATAGCTCAGTGTTTTAGTGGCCTGCTGCTTGTGCATTGTGTTGTTTACCAGACTACACGGCTTTTGCTCAGTTATATTTGCTATATGTGATGGTACATGTTTTCTTTCAATCTGTGCAATTTGTTTCCACAAGATAACCTGATGCTTGAAATCTAAGGGAGCTCACCCCCCCTGCTGACACCCAGTAAGATGTCAATTCAAGTAGGACAGGTTTCTCCTTGTCAACCCTGTTTTTCAAAAGTCTACTTCATATTCATATGAGTGTCTGTCCTCTTTAATTCATGAAGCGTGACTCTCTATTGAACATGCAGTTCTCCTTTGACTTTTATTTATTTTTTTAAATCGATGTTGGATTGCGATTTCACTTTACAATTGCAAGGACTCTAAAAGACAAGAGACTCCCCTCAGTTCTCATTTCATTTCACAGTGACAGCTGAGGCCAACAGTGTCTTCAGGAATGAAGCTTTCATTCTCATGCTAATGATATGCACGAATAAGGTGGGTAAAGTATTCGCTTATTAGGCAGTTGAATGATGTGAAAGGTCAAAAGATTTATAACCAGAGACCAAATAACTTCACCTCGCCTTCAGACTATACCAAGAAAATGCCAATGTGATATGCTACTAGTGTACCAGTATTTACTTATTTAGTTGGAAATGTAAACACTAAAAAAATATGTACACTATGTCCAATTATACTGCAGTGCATTGTATATGATGGAAACTAGTGGTTTTGCACAATATTATAGGACAGTCACTTCAAGACACAGGTGTCTGGTTTATAGCAAGACATTTAGGTGATTTAACAGAGACAGGAAATTTGCTATCTGTTCTTAGTTGTATTAAGATTTCAGCAAAGCCCCCAGAGTCATTTTTACATTAGTGCTCCAAACCCACATGCTGCAGGTACTGTAGGTGGAAAATTACATTTTTTCAACTGAATAAATAAAGAAGTAAATGGAAATTTGGGTGGCCTCAATAGACTCATCAACAGCAGGAGAAATGACATGAGTGGTTTCTTTTTTTTCTTTTAAATTGTAGGGTGTTATTTTTAAAACTTTTAAATCTTCCCTCTGGTAACAGTCTGACACAAATGGAAAAATGTGTCAATGCATAAGCTTGAATTTCTGTAATTCATGACAGTGTGCAGCAGTTGATTCCCTACTAAATTGAAATGTTAATTTACATCAGGGCCATGTGGGAATAGGTCAATGACCCAGGTCTTGCTTTATTACCTTTCAGGCATTTCATGAAGCTACGGCATGTTTAAAGAGCACAATGACATTAAAAAAACACCTCCCCAAACCCGATCTTTTATTTTTCATCTGAAATCCAATTAAATATATGGAGACCCAGGCATTGCAAAATCTCACTGATTTTCTAGAAAAGCAATGTAAGGGGAATATAGATTGAATTGAACTTCTATCACCTTCACACTGTCAAACTGCTAAAACTAGAGGGTTGTACTTGCTTTCAAATTTTTTATTTATGCCTTCACTTAGACAGAGACAGCTGTGGTAAGTAAAAACAATTTCAGTGAAAATCTCTCTGTTATAAAGAACAGTCTCTGAAAATGTTAAAACTCAGGATTAGTTTGTTCATTGATTTTGCTCTCTTTGTATATAAAAAGGTTGATGGTGTGTTAGAAATACTTCAGATCAATCCCTTGTAAAATGAGAGGAGGAGTAACTTGATCAAGTTTAGATGTATAATCCTATTTCTTTCTGATGTTGCATTTTTATTTTTTTTTGTAATTGCAGAATCATATTGCGGAATAAGTTGGTTTTAATAAGCCACATAATCAAAAAAGCTGTGGTAATGCTCTGTTTATGCTGTCCGAACATCTGATTCACCAACTTTCATTTGAACCAACACAGGAAATCTCATTTCGCACCATTAAATGTGCATTATAGTGCTTTAAATTCTGTATTTTATTGCCTTGAAATGTGGGACTGTCAAAGATTTATGATCTAAAACAAAGTTTGCAATTGGAAAGACGGGCAAACAGATGAACAGATTGAACTGAACTATTGTAATTAAGCCTTACATATTCAAACCATGAAGCACAATATGCGATTTCATTCCAAAATACTATAGAATGTATATGTAAAGCAAGCCAACTGAAGATTATGCTCTACTGCTCAGAACAGAAATGAACTAAGACATTGACAACTTTTCTCCAGTCATTTTGAATGTATTCATAAATTGAACAAAGACATTGGATAGCTCAGGAAGGCTGGAGTCACTAAATAAATAATATGAAATAAAAAAATTAAAAATCAATCTATACCCATAGAGGAAGGAGCAGCATACCATAACTTTGTTTGTGACAGCTGCTTGCATTCTAGTGAAACATCGTTTCAGAGCATTGATTATTTTAGCCGTGAATCCAAAGTAATGTCTTTAATTGATATAGTTCCGATACTGCACACTAGACCCCCACCCCCGCCTTTAAAATCAAAATATATTTTTTTGTTGTTGGTTAGCTCTGACAAGGTCAAAAAAATGGTTACGATGAAGTGGACAAAACCAATGCATCTTGTGTAATCCAAACAGCATACACTGAGCAATTTACCACAATCCTTCCCAACTCTCTGATGTACACTGTTTTACCAAAAAAAGGGCTGTTTAAATGTACTTCAATGGTGCGATTTATATAGAGAATATCCCTATGGGAATGATATCCTTCTATAGTTATGTCTATATCTGTGTCTTTAGACACCCAGGTCCCCATGGCATAGCATTAGCTTCTTGTTTACACAGTAAAAAGGTTTTGATTTTGATTAGGTGCGTATTCACCTAGTTACCCGCTGTGTACTGTGAAAAAAAAACCTTTAGACCTTGGTTGAAATAAATGGAATGGTGAAGTATTTAGTTGTATCCTCTACATGGGCCAGTAAATAACCCCTGCAGGATAGAGGCTTGCTGGGGTGCATGATTGTTAATCAGTACTTGGTATTTTCTTAATTGTATAGGCAGTAAGATGCATCAGTGTGGGAGAGGCTCTCTTCGTGGACTGGAGAGGGGTGGTTCAAATCTGAAGACCCCTGTGGAATTGTCATTGAAAGATGCAAAAGGCCAGCAGTTCAAGAATTGTGAAAACATGGGCTTGTAACTACACCTCCGATGGCGTCTGAATCGTCCTGTACAGAAAACAAAAACAAACAAAATGTGCCGATAGATAAAACATCAATTCAACATCCCTACCCCAGCCATCACCGTCATCTTGTTGAAAGAACCAGGCCTTAAAACCTGGAAGTATCTCTTGTCTGCACTCTTAGTTTATGTAAGGTGTTTAAAACTACTGAACCTTGTTATTTGTAAATTATGTTCAGTCAAATGATAAATGTCTGCAAACTGAAGTTACTCACTGGTCAAAGTGAATTCATGCACAAACCATTACTCACCTTCAGTGCATTTTGAAGTTTTAGTGTTATTGACTGCTATATTTTTTGGCTTGCTGTTTTACAAGGTAATTTCAATTTATCCTTCTTCAGACAATACAGAAGAATGACTTGCATTAATGCATGGAACTAGGTTTTTCACTACTGAACAGTGTAATGATCTATTTCTCCTTCAATCTGTCCTTGTCATATTAGAACTGCATCCCCACATTTAAACACAGCAGGAAGATCAGATTTATGCATGGGAAATGCAAATCATGTGCTGTACAGAGGATAATATATTTGATTTGATTGAAGGACGTGTATTTTTGTTTTATAATCTTCTACTTTCTGAAAGAAGCATGGACGTACACATGGCTTTATGTATTATATACAATGGCTTTATGTATTATATGCAACATCAAAACATTCTTCAAAAGGCTGATAAATGAACGGATACCCCAGTTCAAATAGGACAGCTCTTGGAAATGTAGGTCAGGCAATACGAGACTGTCAGTGCTATGGTGCATGGTGAGTGGTTTTTGAACAGGTGTGATAATAAACGGTATGATAAGCGGGGTGATATAAAACGGGTTCATGTGTAGTTACTTAGTAAATACATGTGTACTTACACATAATTACAATGTTATTATGCATAGTTACAATGTAGTTAATGTGCTTAATGTAAAGTGGTACCCAGTAGTTATGCCAATCATTGTAATCATAGTACCAGTTTAACATTCCTGAAGTGAAATGTTTCATTGTTTAATATTAAACAACGAGGCTCAGCAAGTATTGTGGATTACTATCAGGAAAAGCAAGCCAACTCATTTCAGGCCAAAAAAAGAGACAGTAAAGTGTTAACAAATATTAAGAATTTCAGAAACTACCTCCTACAGGGAGCAACATTCCTGGAATGTGTTCTGATAAAACTGTGTAAGAAGACTGGCATTCAAATTGGCTTTAGCTACATAGCATGGGTTAAATTATTCTGCAGAGTTGGTATGAAAAATACTATAACACGGCTTTATTTTAAAATTATAATTGACTTTTTGTCTTTTAATAGACTAATTGGGTGATTTGCTGTGTCAGTCTTGTTTTCCAGAGACCTTATAATTGACTTGCAAATATTAGACTGTTTAATAATGTATAAAAAATTAAAAAAAACTAGGATTAATTCCTTGCAAACCACACACAGCAGCTAATAGTTTTAAACATGCAGGTCCTGTGAAATTTCTATAGGTTTTACTTCCAAGTCGACCACGTTTCCTCAACTACACTGTAATTACACATGTAGTTACATTGTAAATACAATATTACATGTAAATACACTGTTGTTATACGATAGTCGATTGCAACTGGCAACCTTATCACATTTTGTAATTAAGTGTATTGATGCAATTACACAATCTATGTGTAATCACTGTATTATTACATTGTAATTATAGTGAAGTAAATGTAAAGTACTAATGGAAACTGTGTAATTATTTAAATTATAATTATTATAGTTATATTATGTATTGTAGTTTATCATAAAATTCTTAATTTGAAAATATATGTCAGTGATATTTCTGTAGCCCATTGGATGTGTTGGTCATTTCAGACAATTTTCTAATTTTGTTGACTACCCAAACATAGTAACAACAACATCATCGTGTGAAGGTCGATATTATCTGAATCACATGACATTCAGCAAAACAGCTATGCTTATCTTGTACAGCACCTGATACACATCTCAGTTTTCAATAAGGAAGCTGAATGCATACTGTCAGAGACTGACCTTTCAGAGCTACAAACTGTCAGATTACATTTGGATACTGACAGCTGTCTTATCTGGGTATTTTTGAAAGGTTACACATCCATAAGTGCTTTGCAGTGAAAATAAATGGTTTCTTGTTAGCACTGGTGTCCTATATTACAATAAAACAAACAAACAATTGGAACTAATAATTTGTATTACTCATATTGCTTAAAGGAATATCAGCGGTTTATTGTTGAGTCAAAGGCGATCACAAACAATACTTTCTCCTATTTTTTTCTTTTTTTTTACTAGCATAAGGTCAATTGGGCATTATTATTATTATTATTATTATTATTATTATTATTATTATTATTATTATTATTATTATTATTATCAATAATATTTTTTGTTATATTAAAAACAGGTGCTGTGTAATCTCTTGAGCTTCTGTATGTCGAAAATAGTTGCCTGGTTTAGAATGGCATTGCTGAACATCCACACTGTGTTACCCTGTGTAAATTATCACCATGGATACAACACCAGAAAACATGTATCTAAGAGCAGCTGCCACCTCTTCCAGAGTTCTAACCACATACAAAGCATGTCGAATTTAAGCAATAGTACCCATCAATCAAGGCTTTACCGTATTGTAGTTGAAAGCGACTCCAGTCCGAAGCCATGGACCTTATTTTTTATCACAGACCTTGATGAAGGTACTTCGTACCGAAACGTTGGTTAATAAAACAAAATGATTTTACTTTAAAAGGACTGCTTTTTGAGTGTGTTGTTTATTTTCTTATTTTTAAAAGGTAAATAAGCCACCTCAATTACTGTACACCCCTATAGCTATATAACAGTTTCCTCCACAGTTTTTTTTATTTTTATTTGGTGCATACATTTTTCAGCTGAGTGGTTTGAAATGACAGCAAACGAGTGGTGAGTTCAAAAAGCCTGGGCTGATGGGGGAATAGCTTGAACATAACAACAATGTAAAGTTCCTCATCTTATTCTATCAGTACTTAAGTTTTAAAGATATTCTGCATATAGGACTACATAAAGTAGCACTGGAAACTTACTGTAAATTATTTACTAAGAATAACCATCAGGAACAGCAGTGACAGTTTCCATGGCAGGCAAATCCACAAGAGATAGCACAGTGTGAGGACAACTTAACTTGTCTTATTATTATTAAATTATTTAGCCGACATTGGGGGGAGGGGGTGCCATGTGTTATTTCTAAACATAATAACAGCCCTTTGATGCAGATTCATTATGTTCCTCTTAGCCTCTTGGCACTGACCTACATGTAAGCCAACCTACACCATTCAATTCTGAATGGCTAGAAATGTAATTTAAATGTGACTTAAAATTTAAATGTAAGTTAAAATAATATGGTCTTGCCTTTAAACTAGTAGTAAATGAACCAGCTTTGATGATGTAATACAAAATAGCAGAACTTTTTGGTATTTTCTTTTGTGTATCAAAATGGTTTTTTGATGCATAATGTAACTACGTCATAAAAATGTAACCATACACATCCACTGGGAAATATCACTGAATTAAAATTTACGGTCAGACAGCATTTTCTTTCTCTCATTATACTTCAGTGTAATAGATGGGATTTGTTACAAGCTTAAGGACCATCTTTTCTAATGATCTTTAATAAGTAAGTGATGATTGCAGGCAGAACAATCAGTATGTAGAATAACACCAGGGGCAGTTTGCAGGCCTGCTGATATCAGCAAAAACGCATTGTGAAAAACAGCTGCCCACAGGCTTAAACCAGCTGACGCCAGCGCAGGATTTATGAACTGCTTTTTTCACAGTCTTTATGCAAATAATCCATTTAGTATATTTCTTTTTTCAAGGTTATCATAGGAACAATTCATTTTTGTGTTAGGTCAAGATGATTCTGGCTTTAGATTGACAACAACAATTCCTTTTTGCAGGGCATACTTGGAAGTATTTTACATACCAGGCCCTCATAATCTACAAGTCTCTATGTGGGTTTCTAAGAGGGCATGGTGCATATATTTCCCAGATTCCTCGGGTCCGTTGTAAGAGATATGTATTTATCATCTTTTCACATGTTCTAAATGTCAAGAACCAAATAGAATGTTTGTCATGAAAGGGCAATGAGAAAACTACACTAATATGATGGCTGGCTGGACTGTAATAAGTGCCATAAAACCTCATTCTAATTCAATGCATGAAGCAGAACTGAATGCAGCACACAAAGTGCTATGAAATCTATTCAGCGTGATTGGCAGAGCTTTTCATCTGCTCTCTGGTTGTTGACAGAAACTCAAATGGTTATGCAATCACTCCCAAAAAGGAGAATGCCATCTTGTGTAAAATGAGTCTATTTCTATCAACATACAAAGCTTGAAAATGTAACCATGAATGCCCAGTGGTGTCATCAAGTTATGTGATTTTTTTAAAAAAAGCGTCCATAAGCGTCATTTGAATTACAGTTACAATGATATGGTGAATATCACAGTAAGTATAGAGACCCTGAGGGTTCAGATACTCAATCAACCATTTAGCTGTCTTAAAATACAAATATAAAAGGCATATTGATAATATGGGTGACATTATTTTGACAGTAACTTAGCGTATGACCTTGATCTAGGGACTAATATGTGCAGCTGGCTCATTAGCCATTAATACATATTTAGTTTATGACCGACAGGCTAGCTGGAATGGCCTGGGCCTGTAAGAGTACAGTATGTACACTCGTGTACGTGATTCTTTCCATTCCACCCTCTCATCACTGAGACACTGACAGCTATTACACAGTACAGCCATCTGTGTTCATTTGCATTCAGCTGTACTTTAATGCCATCTAGTGGCGAGAATGTACACCATGTTTGTTTATTCTTGGAAAGTGACACCTTTTAGGACAGGCCTTGTAGTATTTGTAATGCATTGTAATAAATACAATGAAAAATGTTTATGATAAGTTGACCTATGAAATTATAATATGTTACTATTTATCACGATTTAGTGGATGAAGCCTGTATGTGCAGTTTGACACTCAGACGCTAGGAATTAGCTATAGGCATCCTTGTGCAGGTTATAAAAAATGAAAGTTTCTGTGGGTCTGTGAATTCAGAATTCTCAAGGTGAACATAAAATGGAAAAGCCGAATTCCCTTGCTGGAGACTAGAATGAGCTGGTTTCAACTTTTTAAAACAGAAATACATGTTTAAAATATCTTAAAGTACTTGTATTACCATTGTTCATGATTTGTGGTCCAAAATGTGTGTATTTAATATAATATGTTGTAAATTCAAACTTCAATAAACCTTACAGGTATATAGCAAGATATTTAAATATTCTACAGATTGATGAGAGTAAATCACATTTTCATTGAATCAGAATTCCCATTGAGATTCAAGGGGGATTGCTACAGAGCCACCTGCTGGTGAAATATATTGGTGCAGGAGATTACAGGCTACAGTATCTTGGCATGCTTGTACTACAAACAGTCCCAAAAAAAGCAGCAAAAAACCATTATGAGCTTAACAAATGTCATTGTTTAATTACCATTTTACCAGTAAAGCCTGATCCACAGGGGTTAAGATGGAGTAAATATCATATTCCTTTTTATTAAACTTGAAAAACACATTTCAGCTTTAGCCTGATTTATTGAGCGACTGTGAGTTTTGCTTCTGTTCTCTCATGTAGGTGCTGTAAACCGAGGCCTGATCCAATGCATGACAGACAAGGTAGCGCTCATATTGTATTACTGCATGCCATCGAGAGTAAATGAAGGAGTGTAGGAATGCAGGACGCGCACAAACACAAAGAGCTCTTTGCAAGGCTGCCAACTACTGATTTACCAAATGACCAGAGTGAACAAATACATTAGTTAATAACAAGCCTGGGAGAACAGATTTCTTAATACTAAGCACAAAATATTATTATTATCAGAGCTTGACAACTGCATACTGCACAATGATCAAGCTAACAATGAAATACTATATCTTCAGTGCGGCAAAGAATAATAATTATAGCTGTAATAAACAGCAGACAGTATCCATAGCAACTGGCATATGTTAAGAGTGTGTTAAACAAAATTGAAACATATTTAAATATCGAGGGGTAGACATTATTTGTAGTACTCGGTACATATGGGTTCAAATCTCTCCTGGAATCTTGTAATGTCGATTTCTTAAGTGCTACATAAAGGAAAAAAAGAAACAACAGAATATTACATTTTTTTTTTTAAAAAATGCTCTCCTTCCCACACAGCCACCCACGCATCAATTTCAATCTTTTTCCATGTATTATGTAATCTTATATAATCTTCGGCTGTTTCTTTTCTTGTGAAACTGAAAACAGACAGTAAAGGAAGGGGGTGGTTGCACTACTTTCTTCTGGGCCTAGTGTTTTTAAACTCTTCATCTGCTGCCATGACAACAGCATCAAACCTCTGATCTCTCAACTATTTACTCTGTAGTGCTTTTCAACAGCCCAATTTATTGTGCAGCTACTTGAAAATATCCGTCTTATCACTATACCTACATTCTTGTTCATTCTTACATTAACAACTCCAGAAATGAATAATTAAGGAAAGACAAGTGCTTCTCTATAAGGATAGACAGATCAGTACAAATACAAATATACCTGCTAATATCAAAAACTATGCTACTTATTTAAAAAAGCAACAAACCAGTAATTCTTTAATCTGAAGATTATCTTAAATGTTTTTTTCAGCAACCTTTTCTTTCATATGCCTTCAATGTAGTACATATATATATATATATATATATATATATATATATATATATATATATATATATATATATATATATATATATATATATATATATTAATGTGGGTGATATTTGTATTATTTTTGCATTGTTTTAAATATACAGTACAAATAATATACTTTAACTGAATATTGATCAAGTGTATTCTCTACTATTTGATCATTTTCTGTTATTGCTATTATTAAAACAGCACGGTGCACTCAAGAGTTAAATGTACCTAGAGGATTAAGCGACTTGAGTTTCATTTCAAAGTCAGGGGTAGTACCGGTATTTGTTTTGAACAGGGAACAGTATTTCAAGCTGTTTTATTGCAGTGTTAATAACAGTCACATTCCTACAGCCTGATCAAGTGGTGTTTTACATTATCCTGACAAATGTTTTCCCAACCAGGCTATGACCCCTGGGAATTTATGATATACCCTTGCCTGTCCACAGAGCTGAAAAACTGAGGAAGTCTCTCTCTCTCTCTCTCTCTCTCTCTCTCTCTCTCTCTCTCTCTCTCTCTCTCTCTCTCTCTCTCTCTCTCTCTCTCTCTCTCTCTCTCTCTCTCTCTCTCTCTCTCTCTCTCTCTCTGCTACCATTGCTCTGGTGAAGTGATAAAGGTAAGGAACTTTTTTCCTGGTTATAACCCGACCCGTTCCATTGGAGTGAGTTGTGTCTAGAGCAGGACCACTTTTAAAAAGGGGACTGTGTAAAAATATTTTTTGAAGGTCAATGTGTCTTTCTAAGGAATTTCCCATAGACTGTATTGACTTTAGTTAAGGATTCATTTTCAGACTGTAGAAGGAAAGCCACTGAAACCAATGGGTCAGTATGAGACACAAATAAATCGATAATGTATGCCAGTAAAGTATTGTATGAATATTGTCCTAATAGTAGCTAAAAGTGTAGTGGACAGTATATTGTGTGTGTGCTTCTTTGTGTAAATGTGTCTGAAGATTAAGTATTTGACACAGGTAAAGATTCTATAAAGCTGTAGGTTGTGATTTTCCATTTCAATGTGCCTTGATACATTATGCAAAACTACTAATTGGAATTGCTGATGAGTGTTAATAGGGTTACTGGGGATCTGCTGCCCTCAAGTGGTTTACTATACTGTTTCTGTAACGAAAAAAATCAGTAGTTTGTATTTAAACCCTCTGTGTGTTTGCTTTATTATTATTATTATTATTATTATTATTATTATTATTATTATTATTATTATTATTATTATTCATGTACATGCAATAATAATGCCTGATTTTCAGTGTGGCACTAAGCTTCAGAAAACAAATCCTGGGAAACAAGTTATACAGTAAAGATTTCTGTTGCTCTGAAAACACACAATAACACTGCTTCAAACTCACTGATCCTATGGGTGGGACATCCAGGCACAGAGTGGATTTCATAAGAAATGTATGTGTTTGTGTTCAATAAAAACGGATGGGATTTTTGAGTTCTGTCAGTGTGGTTAGAAGAAACAGTCACAAACTGTCTGAGAGGGGTGTTATTCACACTCTCTTGTTATTTTGGAAATGCACTCCCTGTCGAATTGCAGGGCTTTTAAACAGACACATGAGCCATCATGGACAGTATGTTAACTGATGATGTATTCAGCACTTAATCACAGCTGTAATGTAAATTAAATCACCTTTCGCTTTGTGTTCTGCTCGTAGAGATTACTCTAAACAATTCAGAACATGTTTTTATGAGCCAAATAGTGGGGGGATGTATTAAAATAATCACAGAAAAGAGCAATGTGCAATGTAGAACACATTAACCATTTACACTTCCAGTATATACCAGTGCAACAATCCAACAGTTTTAAAGGTAACCCACTTTACCCCAGTTTATAATGTTTCCATTGCCAGTTCTACACATGATTCATTAACCAAAAAAAAAACAAAAAAACACATAACTGCTTATCAGGCCTGAAACTGAAACTGATAAGCTTGCTACTGTACTGGTTCCATGGCATTTTTTTGTTGTTGTTTGTTTGTTCATGGTTCACTGACACTGCAGTCACTTGACATATCTCTTTGTAGCGGGTTTACTAAAAACAAAAGGCTAAAGTGACTGAGGGGCTCTTGAACCTTTCAGCATTTGTGTTACTAAATCACAGATTTATCTGGTGTTTCTGCGAAGTGAAGTGTGTCCTAACAGTAACAGTAACAGTAACAGCTGTCTATGTTATGATTAAATATGTCTAGTTTCTAAAGAGAAGATAGACAGTAGGACCGATGATCAAGTTGAGCGTTTTTAAAGCCGTATCATATGTTTCTCTCTTAATTATTATATGGTTCTGTACACAGTAAATCAGGGATTTGTCAAGATGGTTACCACCCAGGTCTTTGTTCTAACCTGTTTTCATTTGTTTAATTGAGCCAATGAAAAATCCATCTACTGTAGGTAAAGTAATACAATTATATTATAACCTGAGAACAGAAGTCCAAGACATCCCAGCCATTTTAGGCAGCGCTACAGGCATTTAAATTAAATACATATATTTTAAGATGAACTCCCTGATAGAACAGCACTTGATTTAATCCTGACATTATAACAATGTGTTATGCAGTTCAAATATCTCAAACAAACAGCACAATATGGTGTTCCCCATATTTCATAACAGTCTTGAATATTTTAAAAGTTAGAATAAATAAATCAATAGCCGTAAGTAATCTCCTAATTATATTCTGGGCCCAATTCCCAAAGCTTGAACTTGTGATTTATAAAGTCTTTACATTCTTTTTTTTCATAATAATGAAACTAGTAAAGCTCATTGTTAAGGAGCTGATTGGGCAGCTGGGCCAAGTTCTTTACAATGGGACTTTATTAGAATTCTACAGTAAGCTCTAATTTAAAAACAAAGCAGAATTTAAAACAATTTAAAAACAAAGCAGAATTTATTAGACGGAAAAATTGGGTGTAGTTGCAAGTTACGTACAATTTTAAATAAAGATTCCAAATCAGTACTGTTCACAATTTAAGAGCAACGTGACAGCATACTTAAACATGAAGCACTTCCAATGTTGCACCTGGTTGTACCGTAGCTGTAAATCAAGTGTGGTGTTGGCTTGCTGTTACAATATGACTTAGAGGTTACTTCACACAAGTGGGAGACCAAATTGGATGCGTTGCAGATCTGGAAAAGAAGAACTTGACTGATCACTAGGAAATCAATGTTCATTCTAAACAGATATGTGCGTATAATTTAAAACGCAAAAATTAAATAATTGATTTAGCTTGACAAAATACAGAAAAGATATTTAAAAAAAATTAAAAAGCTGTTAATTGGATGAAGCTTTAACATGTGCAAAAGGATATATTCAACATATTTATTTTGTTCCATAAAGTCATTGTATTTTAAATATTATTCACATTTGCCAATTTTACCCCTAGATTCTAATTATCACTGTGGGTTTCATATGCTGTGCAGAACTGAAAAGCTGTAAATGATGCAGCGACAGAAACAAAATAAGAGGATGTCAATACAGTAAAGGGGAGAATGTAACACCTTGCGAGGCTTGTATTTTTAACTCACCAAGAACTATCCAACTATGGAGTAGGAATGCCAGACATTTGACTACTTTCTGCAACCTGTCCCTAGACTGTCCCTGGAAGTATTTTTGTTTGAGCAGCAGTCTGACTGAGCATTCTGTACCTGTGAGCTCATTTGAGGGTCTGCCAGACAGAATGGTCAAAGGGAAACAGAGACTAGAAAAGCAATTGTCATCAATTTCTTCATGTAGTCTATGTTATACCCCGCTTGTAGGTTCTATCATTACCGTAATTAATATAACAAGCACTAATGTATCCTAAAACATCCCTAGCAAACTGTGTACCTTGTGTATACTGACCACACTTACATAGACTACAGCCGTGGTGTAGTTGAGAGTATACGCAGGTAAACGGTGTTTACCCACTTTTAATTTGGGCAATATAGCGTTTACCCACTTCTCATATAAGGGATACAGAGTTTACTCATTTCTGCTCTCCTGTGATATGCAAATCCTGGGTTAAAGACAAGATATTTTAACGGTGAGCACCTGTGCTGTGTTGCTGTGCGCGAGACTGACAGCTGAGAGCTCTCAGTCAGAACTGTGGCGCAAGCAGGGGGCGTGGCCACTGGACTGTGTGTTCTGTTTGTGTGTGTGTGTTCTGTGATTGGTTGTTTATGTTCTGTTAATGTTCTGTTGTTAGGCACACTGGACTTGCAGGGCGGTGCTAGTAGCCTTCATCCTAGCCCGTGAAAGGACGCTCACAAAATTGTTCACATGAAGCGCACTGGAGGGGGAAATAATTGTATGGGGGGGGGGCTCTGGTTGGCTGAGGGCCAATAACAATGTATGTGTTCATGTTTATCTGTTCAGTTCCACCAAACAGGGGAGGTTACCCACTTTTTTTATTTACCACTACATCACTGAACTACAGTAACACGAGCACACTGCACACCTTGATAACTCACACCTTGTATTGTTTATAGCACGCTGCTCTTATATAACACAGTAAGAAATACAGTAAATATCTTCAAAAATAAAATAAAACATTTTCACAAACTGGTCGCAATCCTCTGTTTTGATTACCATTGCATTTTACTGGAGGGGAAATTGTTCAGTGTAATTTATATAATCCTATCTTTCTGGTAAACAGTGTCCTGGATTCATAAGATATAAATAATATGTATAAATAATTCAGCCATGTCTATATTCATTTTGAATACTATGACAATAAAACAAGTTTATATGATGTTTATATGCAGGCGGACGAAAACCGTCCATCATTATTATTTATTATTTGAGACTGGCAAAAAGCCGGCCTTATAATGTTTAGTTGGCAAGTATGGGGTTAAATCCCCATCCCTATAGCCTTGTGGGAATGTGGCTGGAGCCTTAATAAGGTAATTGTTTGATTAATGGGTAATTAAGACTCCTGCCACAGAACATAAAAGGATCCACTCTGGGCTCATTGAAGAGAGAGCTTAGGAGAACGAAGGTATACCGAGAGCGAGAGCGACCAAGATTGTTAGGTTCAAAGGTACTCGTTTTTATAACATTCAGTTATTGTTTGTGTTTGTTTTGTTTTGGCCAATGTGCCCTTTTATTTTGTGATTTTTCTAAAAGAGTTTCATTTAGTATTTAATAAATATACTGCTGTGGCAGTTTCAACCCCCGTACCTCTGTCTGTGGTGAACTGCTTCCTGATTCTGACATCACCACACCCTCCACTCAAGGCTACTCTGTGACAGACATTTTTTAAAAAAACAACATAATTTTCATTTTTCTTTATAACTAAAAACAGAGCCAAGGACAGTTGATTCTGCTGGGGTTTTTTGTTGTTGTTGAAAGGGATGCTGGAGGGCTCAGAACAAAACCTTGAGAGAGTTACAAATTGTTTCCATGGATACTTTTCTACCTACTTCAGGCAATCTGTTAGAGAGGAGCATAGAGGCAGAAGGCTGTGGGTGTATTGACAATCGGAATGCTTATTTCATTTGCATGAAAGTCTGGTACAGTGTGATAGATTGCTGTGGAAGAGCCTGGACAAAACAGTTAATGTGCAAATCACTAAGTACATCCTCAGAGAGGTTGCTGTCTTTGAGCGAAAGGAAGACCAAAGCAGTTTGGTTTTAATGTGTGGTTACAGCAAAGAAAATAATTCCATATATCTCATTTATAAACTTCCATTGTTGGGCTCGCATGTGCAGATTTGTAAGAAACACATGTTATATCAAACATTTATTTTCATTTTAAAATGTGATATCTGGTATTACACTAAGTTAAAGAGATCTCTGTTTGCAAGCCTTGCTTTCAGTTATTCTTGTCCTGGAGAGTGAAGATGTCCCCACCCCTTCAACGCTTTCTTTCCATCATTAACCAAACCAAACAGCTTTGGAAATGATCAGATTCTTTGCTGTTATAATATTGGAAAAACTTTTTGGAATTGGTTTTAGCCCCCTTAGCAATGCTCATTTTTATCTCTCTCTTGGCCTTTCTAGCTTCCTTCTTGACTTGTGTTCTAAGAACTCTTTCTGTGTACTTTGTTCTTGGTCCCTTTTGAATGCTCTGTAAAGTGCCTTTTTACTCTGAATATGTTTTTTAATTGATCTATTAAACCATTTTGGCAATTTTGTTTTAGATTTAGATTTGTCTACTTTCGGGATGTAATTGTTTTTGTGCCTCTAATACTATATTTTTAAAAAACAGCCATCCTTTTTCCGTGGATGTTTTCTCTATTTTACTCCAATCTACTTCTGTTAGTCCCTGTTTCATTCCTTCATAGTTTGCCTTCCAAAAATTGTAAACCTTAGCTTTAGTCATTACTTTGGGGGTTTTAAAAAGCACTGAGGTTGTATCTTTGTAAATGCACATTTATTTAATGCTTTATTTTGTTCCTCAAATTGAGGGTGGGAAATTTGAAATTTGAGCTGCGTCTTAAATTTGAGGGCATCTTAAATTCAAAGGAATACGGTACTTCCTGAAAATAAGGCAAGCAAATAGAGAACTTTCTTTAACTTATTGTAGCTTACAAGATATCACATTTTTAAGTAACTAAATAACTTACAATATAACATGTTCTATTAAAACTGCCCATTTGAGAACTATAGAAAATAGAAGTGCCTGCTGGCAACTCTCCTTATTAGTCCTGCTCTGTTGTAAATTAATGTGCAATACTGAGAGCAGAGGAGAAAAAAGTATACACACACGATTCACTCTTAGGTGTAAACTAATACAGATAATACAATGCACTTGTTAAGAGATTGCAGTAGACTATTTACAGACTGGCATGCCATTTATTGAGTGCTTTGAGTGTTTTGCCACACATTAAACTGTTCTATACACAATAAAGCACTAAACCCTACTGTAAATGTGCAAAACATCTATATAATAAGATTTATCAGACAAAATAGTAACATTCACACTTTCTTTCCATTTTCAGTCTTATTTCAATTGGAGTTTCTGAAAACCACAATGGTTATTGCATTAGTTTTGAAAACACATTCAAAACTTTAGGGAGAAACTTTAAAACTAATGGAATTCCAATAGGTGGTGATGCGGCATGCAAAGCAAATTGCTGTCAGTTTGAGGAATTAAGCTGCTTGACGTAATGGCAAAGCTTTTGAAGCTAATTTGGGAGGAAAGTAATGTACTAATTGCGTGTCTATGCCTGTGCATGTCAACTGGTGAGAGACAGCTGTGTAGACAACAGAAAGACACAGCCAAGAATTGCTTAAGAAACTCACCCAGTTTTCATTGGTGAGAACACAGGCTGCTGGCTACTGCAAACCCCATTCTAAACCCTGAGCCTACCTGAACTGCCAGACTTGTGTTCAGAGCTAAGCTATGCAGGACACAATGGTGTGAACTCAGCTTCCTGTTGTCACCATTCTCTACGGAATTTCACAAACAAGGTTAGTGTTTTATTTTCTGTGTATTGTTAATTTTTTTTATAATTATGGCCCATAGATTTTCTCATGGTTGTTTAATCATTGAACGGTATTTCTCTGTAAGTTTTTTTTTGAGTTACATTAGGTGCTGTGCATTGTACTCTACATTCTCCACAGGAGTTCAGTCCACAATAGGGTTTCATAGCTAGTTCTTAAACAGTAATTGTTTATTGTTGTTTAAAAGCAGTAAGTTAGAAGAAAAGATCTGCATAGTGGTCTCTAATAATCTTGTAAGGCTTGTAATCTTGATGCTATTTCGGCTGTTAGATCTAACCACAGGGGGTCCTTAATACTTCTTGGGCCAACAGATGTGAGGGAGGCCAGTGCTTCATAAATATAAAAACAGTAAATTCTGATAAGAATTCTATTCATTTTTATAAAAGTGGGTGGAAAGGAATAACAACTAAATCTGTCCATGTTTCTCTGGTGGGACTTTTATTTGCTGGTTTGCAGAGATGATTTATGTTGGTTAACTGTTTAAGAGTAAAATTATAAAGAAAAAAATATATATTCCATTTACTTTAGAGCACAAACTTATAACACTGATGAAGGCAAAACAAAACATTTGTCTACTCTTGGATTTAAATTAAAATGTATGATTTTTTAAAGCTAGAGATGTTTTATTTATTTACTTTTGTCATTGACTTTGTGTACTTTTAGAATATGATCTTCTTCATTTGAACTATTCTAATACAAACTAAGTCGGAAACCACCTTGAAATTTATAGGTGTACGTTTTAACAAGACATGTTGAAACAAAGCAGAAGACACTTTTACAGCTCACAAAGCAATGTTAATATTTGTCCAGTCACTATAGTAGAAGCAGATGCCGCAGAGATTTACTGCCTAAGCTTTTGGTGATTAGATTAGAAAAGGCAGATTACCCAGAACATGCATCCTACTGAAACCTATGTAGGGTCACTGATAATTACTTTGGGCAACACTTAGGTTTCAGCACAGGAGATGTATTTGGATAATGTATTGAATAAGAAAAGCAAGTTGTACCATTTACTGTAAGATAACTTTCTGTAGTCCACAGAAGTTTGTGGTTTTAAAAGGCAAAGATGTCTGTGATATGTTGTCAGATACATCAAAGACTGTTTATTTTGATTCATATTCAGATTCAGACTTCTTGTCAGTAGCTATTTAGTGATTATTTATTTTAATGGTTGTGGAATTAGGTGTCAATAAGTCGGTACTGGTGGTAGTTTTTACATTTTTACATCTCTGTTTTGTTTTGTTTTTTAAACGCCAGTCCCACATACTGTAGTGTACAGCATAGAGATCATTGCAAATTAAAAAGAATACTGTAGATTACTATCTATAGTGTACATTTGTTCCACTGGACCATTTCTGATCTTGGTCCTCCAGTTACATTTTGTACATTTTATCTACATTTAAAAAGCTGAGGCCTGGTGACACTCTATTGACTAATAGACCAAAGTTTCAACAACAATCTCACCAGTAAGTAGATTAAAACTCTTGGTCTACTTTTCTTCTACAATTCTACTGGTAAAAAAGTTATGGATGTATATTATTGGATGAAACATTCTGCTATGTAGATTACCAACAGTTTTTATAAAGACTTGTTCTTATGTGCATAAAGTCTTATATTTCACTGAGTTTAAAGATATCTAAACAATATGAATAGAAATTGGAGTTAATGATATCCAAAACATTTTTTTGTACCTTTTAAAAAGCAGGCTGAGTATTCCTTTCTAAGCAGAAAAGTCAACCTTTTCATTTGCTGTCCTTTTGTTTCAAACATTTAATCTTGCATAGTGATGTTTCAACCTGCTGCTGCATTCTTGTGACTATAAATAGTCCTTATTTCCATGCAGGGCAAAGAGAGCAGTAAACAACCACATGCCACAAGAATTTTGTCAAATTCACTTGGCTCTTGACTCGGCTCTCACCTGTTGTAAATCCTCAGCTATAAAGTCTCTAACAGGCATTCATTCAGGATCTCTGTGGCATTTGTCTAGGGGCACAGTAGTGTGTTATTTTTAGATGAATTATTGTAAAAAAGCATCTTTACAACAGATGGAGTGGTTATTTCTGGAGTCTTCTTGCATTTCAATACTAAAATATATTAACTGGTGAGCAATGTTTTCAATGGGCTCATCCAGTTTATATTTTCCGTAATAACCTTCCGGTTATTACAGAAAACATGCGCTTATTAACACAAGCAAGAGAGTGCGACCCCAGCAACAGAGTGCGAGACCCCAGCAACAGAGTGCGAGACCCCAGCAACAGAGTGTGAGACCCCAGCAACAGAGTGTGAGACCCCAGCAACAGAGTGCGAGACCCCAGCAACAGAGTGTGAGACCCCAGCAACAGAGTGCGAGACCCCAGCAACAGAGTGCCACCCCAGCAACAGAGTGCGAGACCCCAGCAACAGAGTGCAAGACCCCAGCAACAGAGTGTGAGACCCCAGCAACAGAGTGCGAGACCCCAGCAACAGAGTGCCACCCCAGCAACAGAGTGCAAGACCCCAGCAACAGAGTGCCACCCCAGCGCGAGCTTACAAACTGACAGGAATTCCAACCATACCTCACATAGTTGCTGTTTTCTCTCGCTCGCTTCGATTATAAAGTTACTGCATGGGGTAGTGTGAGATTATAAAAAATGCTGCATGATGTGTGTCATAAATGAGAATGTAATGCCCACCCTTGGCATTATGCAGCATCCCACCTCTCTGGTGGGCATTCAATTCTCATATCACTCTACACAATGCGTTATTCTCTATTTCTAAGTTCTATTTTGGTCCCCATTGGTCTTTAATACAAAACAATAGAATGTGAGCCTATATAGCACCTTACATACAGCAGAGCAGCTTAACTAAAGACATGCATCAATAAAGAAGTCTTGGGGCTTCTGTAAATGTAATCCTACTATTGTGTCCAGGATATTAAACATGCAGCTCAGTGGTACCATGTTTTTTGATCATTTTTCAAGCGTTAGTAATGAGAAGTGAATATGACTGTATGTTTCCTTTTCAATATGCTGATTCAAAAAGAGTCCAGCAGTTGGATAAATACAAAAAACAAAATGGATTCAGGTAATAATTTGAATGGTATTTAAAAATGGGGTAATCCTGGTTGGGTTTGGTAATTTTGACCGTATTGCATTCTTGGTCTTACACATTGCATTTCACGGTTACGATGTGAATTCTGTTTCTTCCGGACTGTCTGGGCAGAGTATTTTACAGCTGAGGCGCATGATGGTTGATAACTCTGCCATCTCGGTATTTAGAGGTTGTCAAGGAGTTCAGCTTCTACTGGCCTCATTTAAAGGCTGTGTGCATTTGAGGTGATTGGATCACAGAGTAATCTGTACCAAGACAATCCAGGATGTTATTTGTGACCAGCATAACTTTAAAGTACATTCTTAGTTCCTAATGTCAGAACAGAGAAATAGGGGTGATACAGCCAGCTAGCTTTTTAGCAGTGAGTCAGAAAACATTTAGCTGCAGCATTTTGGCACTGGGAATCCAATAAAAAGTGGTATTAATGCATTCTCCAGGAAACTAGAGTATACAGACGCAAAGTCTTTCATGAAGACCACACCACTTTATTCAGTTACCAGTATCTTTAGATATGAACATTCCATGAATCCAAGAAAAAGAAAAAAAACTGCTGATTCCAGTTATTAACAAGGAGGGTCATACATTTTTAATTCATATGAATTCAATATCATCTCATGTATTAATTCATGCAAAATTACAATAGAAACACTGACTCATAAATGAAGAGAGACACTCACCATCTAGCAAATCTGAGTACTACAATTTATGTGTGGAAACTGCTGCTCCTGAATACTGCAACATCAGTAGTGTTCATTCCACCAGTGTTAACATTTCCTAAGCCACCAAACATTCCAGATAGTGTGTGTGTGTTAAGGGGTCTAGGGACCTGCTGTCTGCAGTTGTAACAGGTTTGTGTTTCAAGGAAACAGTAATTGGAGATTGTGGAAGTGCTGATGGGCTCCTTGAAGAGGATGGATCATATGTGTTGATGTGCAGCTCTCTCACTGTTAGTTACTGAATGGTTAACCTCTATTCATTCACTTAACTGTTTCCATGTTACAGTTCTTATTTTGTATAGTTTTCTTTTAAATACAGAACTATTGCAACTACACCATTGTACCATTGTAGATTTTTGTCGCTCTTAATTTAAAATGGTACCATAAATATATCCCTTTACTATATTCTTAACATTAATTAAATGCAAAGGAGCCACTACATTTCTAGCATGTGTTCCAGAATGTGAAATGTTGTTCTGTAGCTTTTCTCAGGAAAGTTAACATTAGCAAAATAAAGAAGTTTTCTGTATCAACACGCATTCTTGTGCCAGTAAGGGTTTTGTAGTCCTGTGGGTTTAAGAACAAAAGCTTTACAAATATTGTAGTATTAAAAACAAGTTTTGACAGAAAGCCTTTATCAATGTATTTCAAATGAATATCATCTCACTATGAATAAGTAAAGATATTTCAAACTTGTTATTGATATTGTCCTTAATAAAAAAAATAATGACACATGAATGCAGTTATACATATTGATCAATTTAGACTTGTAAACAACATAACCAAGAAAAATAGAATCTAGGTTTTTTTGGATTGAACTTAATACTTATCAGTATATTTTTAATGATGCTTGTAGTTTCGTTTAGAAAATATATCACTTGTCGTGTTTCTAGCTCTTGTCAGTCCCTTGACCAAACACACGTATTATGACCTGCTGGTTAAAATAAATAAATAAAAAAAATCCCTCCACTTTTGTACATATTTATTAAGGAGATATTTCAGTTTTCAAGTAATCAAAATCAATAGCCAAAATTTCTCAGACTAAGAAGTAGCTACTTTGAGCCTATCTAAACCTGGTAGAAAGTCGTTTGAGGCTGACAATCTGACAGCTGGTCACTGTCTATGCCATCTGCACTGAGATTCAAACCAAGATTAACAAGCTTGACCCATAAATGACTACAGTCTAATTACTATTAAAAGCATACTTGCAGTTTACAGAATTATACTTATTGGGGGGGGTGACCTAAATCCAATTTTATGCAGTTACGGAACAGAACTTTATGTCTGCAATTGACTTTCAGCTGTATAAGCCTCAGAGATCATTTCAACCAATCAGATTACAAGTTTACTGGTCATTATCCCATCAGTGGATGGGTGCTAAGCTTAGAATATTTGACCTCTCACTGTAACAGAGGCTTAAGTAATGAAGAAACACAATTCTCTGAAGTGAAATACAAAATGTTCATTTATAGAAGATTGATATGGTCAGAGAAGAACATTGAAACAGTTTATGAATGTGGCTGGAATCTAAATACTTTTCATGTAAAAGTAAAAAAAATCATTGTTTTTACCTCCTATGTACAACAGCTTCTGCTGTGGATTATGTATTGCATATCCAGCAACATACTGCACTATGATTCCCCACTTCAATAACTTTAAAATAAAATATTTGAAACCACCTGACCAAATACTGGCTAACTCTTACAATATAGCACTAACACGAGCCAATCCATCTTGTGGAACAATTTGCTAAATCAGACATGTGATATGTCAGTGAAACATGCCTGTCATGCCAAAAATCTGAGTCTGCCTCCTCCACACACCCACTGTGACATGTGTCTTCTGGAGACAGCCTCATCTGATCCTCTGCTCAAGTGCCCCACAGTCTCCTTGCTGCCCTGGAGCACTGCTGCAGCCTGGCATATTCTATACTCTACTGTCTGCATACCTTCCTACCACCCAGCCTGCTGTCTGCTGATGATTACAGCTCTTACAGTTTAGCTCTGATTTTGTTTCAGTGTCAAAATGGAAGAGGCAGAACTGCTGAAGGAGCGTCTCCAAGCCATTACAGTAAGTCATCCCTGTTTGAGTTACATGGTTTCAATGTTTAGAGGAAGTGTGAAAACTATAAAACTGTGAATAATGAACTGTAAAACTACACTCTTGTGTCAAATTGAATTGTATGTTTAGAATTCACTCGGATAGCATTATTAACTTTTTTTTTCTCTCAGTCCTTTCAAGTCCACTGTTTAGTAAGCATTGGTTACGTTAACAGATACACATTCACCAGGGAACACAAGAAAATTGTAACGTGTGTTAAAGTGTGTCCTTTATGACTGTGAGGGTCACCAGCACAGGTCAAAAGCGTCATTATTTATTTCTTACATATGTTGTTAATGTTTGAATAATATATAGAAGTTATGTAATTGATAAATGCTGCTTGCCTGGTAATCTTTTTATTTTCTAATAAGTATATTTAGACATGGTGATTCACCTGGCTGTTCCACTGTCACATGAGATGCATTGATTTATATTAAAAAAAGAAGGCATCAGTTTTCACTGAGACTGTGCTTTACATAGATGAGGCAAAGACTATTAATAGAAAACAAAGAGTGCACCAGCTATGATTCATCCTGCATTATATGAGATTGTTAAGCCATTAGGACTGAAAATTCAACTTCTTGTTAACATTAAATTAAAAAAAAGAAAGCCATTATGTCAAAAACTATCCGATACTGATGTATCTTTGAATCATAGAAATTATGAAATTGGGTTCACTACAATAAGATTTTGTTTTCTGTCAAAGCTGTTCCAGGGTGTGTACACTGTACATGTACACTGATGTCATCTTCTGAGAGCATGGAAAGTCTTTCAAAGTTGTTCTCATTGTCCTTGGCAGGATTTCTAACAGGTTGATTCTCCAAATGATGACATTGCCCTTCACATAGATTGCCCTAAGGTGTTTCACATTTCAACCTCGGCATGGCTAGACATGATTTTAAAACGTTTTTTGTTCAACATTGCCCTCCAGTACCCTGCCACCGTCTCAATGCACACGTACTGTACAGACATGTATAACTTCTACTGCCAGCATTTAATTTAAGACTAATTCATAGGAGAGCATGGTTGAAAGCCAACAGAATGTAACATCCTTGACTTAGTTTCTTATAGTTCTAAAATACAAAGTTATTGTAGCTAAAAAAGTAATAATAATAATCATACTAAATTAAAAGTTGTGCTTCACCTGCATGAATGCCTTTATGGTTATTATCTCAGTGTTTTTTCCAAATCATAATAAAGTAGAGTTATTGCCAGCCAGCGTTGTTGAATTCCAGTGTGGCAATTGTTCCAGTATTGTATTTTCACACAGGTTGATGAATAACGTTAGGTTACTTACCGTAACCCTGGTTCCCTGAAATAGAAGACAACCACCAAAACATTATGTATGGTAGCTATTTTCTGAGCTCTCTATACCAGAGCTGCCGATAGGCCCCTACCTGCGATGACACTCTCTGTTCTGCCTACAGAGGGATTAAACCGTTAGCCCACGGAAGCCATGTTCTCTATTTGCATCGAACCCGTAAGGGCGACCGATGCGACCTCGCTGGTTGGTGGTCGTCTTCTCTTTCAGGGAAACAGGGTTACGGTAAGTAACCTAACGTTCCCTTTCAATTCGAAGATGACCACCAAAACATTACATATGGGAAATGTATACCACAGCCGTCGCGAGGGAGAAGGAACGGCAGCTTACGAGGGACGCATCAGAACCGCTTAACCCTAGGTTAGCGGTGCGAGTGTGCAACCTCAAGGACCCTCGTGCCTATTGAAGGCAAAGAAGGATCTACCACATTCAAGCGGTAGAAACTGGAGAATGTATGTGGCGTAGCCCAGCTAGCCGCCGTACATATATCGGACAGTGAGGCCCCTCTGAAGAGGGCCCAAGATGTAGACAACCCTCTTGGAGTGCGCAGCTACTCTCCAGGTTCGGGGTAAGCCAGCACTGTCATATGCTGCAGAGACTGTGTCTGCAATCCAGTGAGACAGTCGCAGTTTTGAGAGGGGCTGTCCTAGGGTTCGTAAACCGTGACAAACAAAGCGCTGGTCAGAATGATGCAGAGCTCTTGTTCTATCCACGTAACATCTCAGCGCCAGCACTGGGCAGAGGAAGTTCAATCTCCTATCCTCCTCCGAAGAAAACGGAGGTGAGTGGAAAGACTCCAGTTCCACAGACTGATTCATGTGGAAGGCTGTGATCACCTTGGGGAGGAAAGCAGGGTTTGTACACATTGACTGCAGGGTTTGTACGCAGTGACTGCAGGGTTTGTACGCAGTGACTGCAGGGTTTGTACGCAGTGACTGCAGGGTTTGTACGCAGTTTGTACAGACAGCGCCTGTAACACCGGAAGAAAGTGCTGGAGAGCCGGAAAAACAGCCTGCAGCTCAAGCATATTTATGTGCAGGGCTATCCAAAGACCCAAGCAGGTGCCATCCGCACACCCTCGCGCAGGTGAGAGGACATCCTCCACCATCGCAGGGCCGCAGAGCACGTGTGAGAGCACGTGTCAGCCGACATTGTCTGTTGTGCTTGGGTCGTAAATGAAACGCATTGAGCCACACTTGGAGCGGGCACATAATTCCAGCTCGATGGCTGATACAACTGCGGCCATCAGACCCAACAGTTTTTGGTACCGCACCAAAGGGACCTGCGATCCCTGTTGAAACAGGGAGAGGCAACCCTGAATAGCTGTTACTCTGTCGTCTGACAGGTATGTGCACATCGTACCGGAGTCCAGCCGGAGCCACAAAGACGTTGTGCACTGCACCGGTATAAACTGACTCTTCGCATCATTGATAGTGAGGCCCAGCCTCGCCAGATGCTGTGTCACAATCGCCGTGTGGGCCACTTCTCCCTCTCGCGACTGACAGCAAATCAGCCAGTCGTCGAGATAGTTTAGTACACTGATCCCCTGCAACCTCAAGGGGGCAGGATAGTGTCCATGCACTTTGAGAATGCACAAGGAGCTAGGGAGAGGCCGAACGGCAGCACAGAGAACTCGTAAACTCTTCCCTGAAAGGCGAAGCGGAGGTACTTCCTGTGCTCTGGACGAATGGGAATGTGAAAATACGTGTCCCATAAGTCCATGGTGGTAAACCAGTTGCCCGGCCGGACTGACTGGAGAATGTGACGGTGAGTCAACATTTGGAACCTCCTCTCCTTCAAGAACTTGTTGAGGAATCTCAGGTCTAGGATGGAGCAAAAGGCAAGGGAACTGCAGTTGACTCAAAAGCTATTTTTCACAATACACTCAGATACCAACACAGAGGGTCTTACCTTACCATCTTGAGAGGCAAAAAGAGAACATGGCTTCCATGGTTTGACTATTTCATCCCGTGGTTTGACTATTTCATCCCCCACAGAGGGTGTCATCTCAGGAAGGGGCAGCGCTGGTATAGAGAGCTCAGAAAATACATACCAATAGGCAGGGATATCCAGTACGTAGTGTTTTAGTGGTCGTCTTTGAATTGAAAGGGAACACAGATATTCATGCTAACTATTGTCACTTTATAATGTCAAGCTACTTTTAACTGAACTAAATGCATCAAAATCTAACAAAGAAAATATCATTACAACCCTAGTATTAATTATACTATACTAACAGAGCATTTAAAAATATGTAGATGCTCCCGGGTGGTGCATCCGGTAAAGGTGCTCCGCGTGGAGTGGGATGCACCCTATAGCCTGGACGTCGTCGGTTCGAGTCCAGGCTATTCCACTACTGACCGTGGACGGGAGCTCCCAGGGGGCACTGCACAATTGGTCGAGCGCCACCAGGGAGGGGTTGGGCTTAGGTTGGCCAGTGTGTCCTCGGCTCACCACGCACTAGCAACCCTTGTAGACTGGCTGGGCGCCTGCAGGCTTGCCTGTAAGCTGGCCAGAGCTGCGTTGTCCTCCAGCGCTGTAGCTCTGGGCTGGCTGCAATTGTGTATTTCAAATTGGGAGGAAAACGGGGTCAAAATGAATTGTCGACTACTAAAAAAAAAAGAATGTAGTTATAAAATGATATCCATTTCCCTCATACGCTGCAATAAATTATGAACATGTGCAGAACCTAAAGCAAACCACCAAACACATGAACATGAAAATCTGATGTTACTCACAGTGGCATGTTGTACAATTAAGCTTAATTGTGTTTTTTTAGCAAACAATAATACAGCATTATTCATAATGTAATTGTAGGAGTACATTATTTACAAACTATATGGGCATCTTATAATTCACACTAATGGTGTTTTTATAAAAAAAAAAATATTTATTAACTTTGGTTCATTGATTGGGATTTTACCTTAGCACACTGCAACCAGGTTATAATGTGGAAACAAAACATTTTCTATACAGCCTTATTTTGTATGTTATGTTTTTCTCAGGATAAGAGAAGAATCCAAGAGGATATTGGGAAAAAAAGGATAGAAATAGAAGAAGAAAAATTGAAGCTTCAATATTTAAAGGTACAGTATACTCATAATAATTATTTCCCCTACTAATATGCATAGCGTACCTACCTGGCTATGCAGAGATTTGAACCCACATTCCATAGGCTCCCCTTGCCACTGTTGGAGGCCTGCTGTAATTCTAGGAGCGAGGCTCAGCACCCTCCTTTTGGTTCACCAGTAATATCAAAGAGTTTACCTTCGCCTCTCCCTCGCCTTTACACATGCATTTCTCCCTGGGGTATCCTGAACCAATTGGTTAATCATTCTGTGTTACTGCATTGTTACAGTTCTCAAAATATTTGTACCAATGCAATGACCTCAGGACGTTATTTTAAGTTATGCTACCTGACCCCACATTGTTTACATGACCAGGCAATGTTCTGCATTTATATCTGGTGTTTATTTTGCATGTATTTTCCAAACTTTTTCCATATGCAAATCGTATCAGTGCTAATCATGAAAGCTGGCAACTTTTTATGTTATATATATATATATATCCGTGACCAATGACTGATATGAATCGCACTAAATTTTCTATGAATAGAAAAAATCTTTGAGAGAAAAATGGCTCATGGACGGATTAAGTGCCCAGAGTCCGCAGGAACAAGAGGAAATAAGAAAGCAGGCTCAAGATGACCAGCAACAGACCAAACTGCTGGAGAGGAACATCCACAGGTACAGTAATGGAAAATATTGAACAGGATATGTGCACTGATGTGTCACATCTATACTTGTGGGGGTAGGGGAACCTAAAGAATTTGAATACTGAATTTGGACCGGGAATGTCACAAGGTCAACTTCAACATTTGCAAAGCAGAGAGGACCTTAGTTCAACATTGCATTCCAACAGCACTTCAAACAGTATTGTGTCCTTGCCCCCTGTCACCAAGGTGGGGTTAGGTTTAGAGTTAGGGTTAGTTACTTTACAGTATGCAGTTTGCCTCCAACTGAATCTTCAATTGCTGGTATTGCTTGGAGATGGTCTTCTATCCATGGAATTTGAATTCCCATTTGAAATGACTGCGGAGTGTGGATAGCCTTTGGAAAATATATTTAATGTAACACTGTAAATCTAATGAGAAGATAGGCAGGGAAATGAAATGTGTTTGACAGAATCTTTAGGCAATTTTCACTGACTGTCAAATCTCACTGCGTTCAGGACTTTTAGAATTCCAAATGACTGTAGCATAGGTTGTTTGAAAATGTAACCTAGAACATGCTTTCATTTTATCTGGATCATGCAAACACTTTGTATATACTAACAACTTAATGTGCAACAAGGACAAAACACCGGATGCATATTTACTGCATGTGAACAATTTGCGTGACAATTAATTAACAGTAAAAATGTTCAAGTACCAAGAAAGTAATCAATCAGAACAATGATTTGGCAGAGCCCAAATGTGATTGATGGTGATTTTTGTTATAGCGGGTAGCCACAGAAAAAAATAATAGTATTATTGGATAGCAACAAACTGAAAAGCTCAGAATGTAATGATTTGACTTTTATCACAGGATGGAAAATGAAATCAAGGCACTTGAACAGCTTGAGGTACAGATCTCAACCAATGAGGGAATTATATTGAAAAGGTTGAAAGAAGTTGAGAAATCTCCAGAAGATATCATAAAGGTAGGGTGAATTCCTGTTCTATAAACGCTACTCAGAATCAATAGAAGGGTATGTTGTGGAACTATGAAACAAGAAAGGTTGTATGGATATAAGGAGCAGTTTCAGCCAGGGAAAGACTGGGAGTTTCTCTGCTTCTTTTCATGCTTTTGGCTCTACCTGTGGTTTGTTCAGTAATCATAGTTCACTCTTTCTGACTATTTCCTCACAGGCTGTGAAGGCTGAAGCCCAAAAAGGTAAAACCTTGCTCTCTATCTGTATTTTTTTTTTTTTTTTTAAAAACAAGATTTTTAAGGTGATCCTGTAGTGCAGTAGGAGTAATGGTTTTTTTTTTTTAATACAGAGTCAATTGCATATGTTTATTCGGAGATTTCGGATCTTCCGAAATCTTACAAACCTTCAAAGCTGAAGAAAATGGCAATTCCAGAACCTGAAGCAGATAATGATCAATCCAAACAAGGTAGGAAAGTAGGGAAGTAAATGAAAACAATAACAAACAAACAAACACAATTAAATTTATATACTGTACATTTAACAAACTTCCAGGCCTATCCAGCCTATATTTCAACAGGTTGCCCGATTTATGTAACTTTCTGTAAAATTAAAATAAATCCAAGACAATATGTGATATTGTTGAAATTTAGTTTTTTGTGCAACACATTCAATTGTTACAACATTTCATTTCTCCTCAGCTTTGTTTGCAATGGAGATCAATGTGCAAAAGGACATGAAGACTGGAGAAAGTCAGGTTCTGTCGACGGCAACTGTCTCAGCTGAAGAGTTTAAAGAGAAAGGGATTAAAGTATACGATGACGGAAGAAAATCAATTTACGCAGTGCATTCTGATGGGGGGAACAATCACAATGGGCTAGAGGAACTGTCCCCAGTTGAGGTAGAGGAGCTGTTAAGGAAAGCCACGGAAAAGAAGTCTGCCTTAGAATACCACGAACCAGTGTTCTCAAGCCCGTACAGCAGACCCTCAACCCCAAAGAAGCAAGACAGGGAGCAGATCAGCCCAAAACCAAACAGTCCACAACCAAACAGACCACAAGAGATGTGTAACAGACACCCTCCTGTTAAATCAGAACTTCACAATGAAAAAGCTCATTTTCAAGATGGCATAGACCATTCGCTTCATTTCACAGGATCTCAGTTGGAAGGACAAAAGATCCCAAGCAGAAATAACCAAAATATTTTTAAAAATGGAGACGAACCACACATGTCCAGAAATAACCAAAAACCAATGCAGATTCCTTACCAGGACCCAAGGGAAAACCATTGTGCAGCAGCTTTTCTTAATTCAGGGTACAGCAATGGTCAGTCATCTTTAGTCCATCAAGAGGATACCAAATACAACATTCTACACGCTGTGCCTACCAATGTTGAAAGCAAGGAACCAGTTACCATGATATTTATGGGTTATCAAAGCATAGAGGATCAGGATGAAGCTGTGGGTTTTGAGGGGGCTATTAGGGCTGAACTGGTAGTCATTGACGATGATGATGATAATGATGACCACGATGCACAGCCATCTTACCATCCTGATGGGCAGGATAACAAGGCATTCCTTCCAGCTATCAACTCGAATGCTGGTCTGTATCTTCCAGATGCACGAATAAACTTGAACATGAACAACAGGTCACCTTACATAAATTCAATCCCGTTGCAAGAGAAAGAACCGAGCTTGACTCATTCTCCCTACCACATGTATTCTGAAGGGCCAATGACTGGAGATGGTACCCAAGACCCTTCAATGACAGGTATAAAAAAGAACAAAGCATGCTGCTGCTCAGTCATGTAACTGTCTAATCAGACACTAACATCATGTGCTTCTGTCTGATGGTTTCCATACACTGCATCTGTCTCTTTACCTGTCTGCTGTACACAATGCATGCTTACATTACTCACTTTGATATGTGTGCTTCTTGTCTTGTGATTTTCTTGCTGTTATTCTTTATTAAGTTATGTATGCCAGTTATACCATGTATGACAGGATAAAATTAACATATATATATTAAACACTGTTTGTTAGAGAACACTTTCTCTAATTGATCTTCACTGAAGGACAAACCACTGGGTATATTATTATTATTTATTTCTTAGCAGACACCCTTATCCAGGGCGACTTACAATTGTTAGATATCACATTATTTTTACATACAATTACATTATTTTTTACACATTATTTTTACATACAATTACCCATTTATACAGTTGGGTTTTATCTAGATAAAGTACCTTGCTCAAGAGTACAGTAGAAGTGGCTCCCACCTGGGACTGAACCCATGACCCTCCGGTCAAGAGTCCAGAGCCCTAACCACTACTTCACACTGCTGCCTTTATAGGAACTCTGCTTTGATAAGATTATTTTAATGAGATTGATGATTCATAAGTTTACACATCCTGCCCAATGGTTTATCCTAAGAAAAGCATTATTGCAGAGGTTTTATATTTTTGTGAATCATAGATTCACACAAATATATTTTTTACACTATACCAGAACAATTACAAAAATGTAATTCATTATGATTATTATTTTATAGAGTTATTTCATATTTTTTTTACAACTTATTTTCTGTTACTAGATACACGAATGTGATTTTGTTATGTAAAATCTTTATTCTGTATTCTGTTCTCATTAACACACGTCAGATTCTTTCTGCCTGCTGCCTGCTACTGTTTTGTAACCTTGTGACATAATCAAACGTTTTCTTGAAATTCTGTCATCCTATATATCTGTTTCTGTTTTAGGAAGAGTTTGATAATAAAACAAAATACTGAATATTTCTTAGATTCCTGCTTAATTCTTTGAAATTACCATGCTTCACTAACACTCAAATAACTGATTTGCTTTATGTGCTAAAACAGCATACAGTAGCATAAATAACAGTGGTTTCTATTTTTACATTTTTATTTATTTTACATTCATTTTACATCTTTATCTTGAACTATAATGATACAAAATATATATATATATATATATATATATATATATATATATATATATATATATATATAGTGAGAGTGAAATACTGCAGCCCCTGCTGCTTTCAATAGTGTTTCCTGTGTTTTATTTTTCCTTTCATATTTCAACTGCTACTTCTTGACATTAAGAAATGTGAAGTAGTTTGAATTGAATGTGTGAAATTCAACAGTGAATAAAAAGTTTAAAAATTGTAGTTGGGGTTGAGTGACAAATTAAATCAAACACTCTATTAAACAAATGTCAACTAACAGCACAGTACAGTGTATTTCTATTTAATAAGAGAAAAGAAAAGTACTTGTATTCAGTGGGGACACAAACCTATGAGTCTGTATTCATTCCCTATAAACTGTGCCTATTCATTTCTACACTAATGGAAAACATTACTGCAGATGTGCCCTTCAGAAATACATAATTGCTTAGAAAATACTCTTCTTTATTCACAGCACTAAGACTGAGAATGGCAAAACTAGGCAAAAGAATGATGTAACATGACAAGATGGGATTTCAGTAGCTGCCTTAAGGATTCCATGAAGCCACGCCAAAGAAAGGATGTCCACCAGCTGAGACTTCCTATTTGCACAGACCGCACCAGAATCAACTATTCAATGAACACTGTGGATGTGTTTCAATACAATTTATTTCTATGAGATATGAAACTACTCAATACGCAAGTGCATTAGGATTTGGTAATCTATGTTTTGGGGAAGAATATATCTAATGATGATTATTATTATTATTATTATTATTATTATTATTATTATTATTATTATTAGGATATTTGATTAGTTTGTTTATGGCTATACTCACTATGTTCAATTAAAATGCCATATTCATAAGTGCCTTTAAAAAGTCATTTTTAACTCTGCTTTTCTGGTTGTTTGTGTATATTCACATTTAATACTGTGATTTGTAATAGTTTTCTATGTGTAGTAAAATATGTTTGGGGGAAAAAGTAATCCAACTAAATCCAATCTTAAATTCCAGTGCAGTACATGAAAACGATTACTATATTGATAAATACAATTATGCTGTGGTCCAAACATGCTGATGTTGCTTTTACAGAAACAATTAAAAAGGACTGATTCTATTACAGGTGTTTTAGTCTTTTTTTTATAATAAATAGTTTGTAGTTTCTGTAAATGCTTTATGGCTGGTTTAACAGACCCTGATTAGCACTAGTCTTGGACTACCCAATGTTAATTTAGGTGAGGAAAAAACAAGATTGGTGTTAATCTGGGTCTGTGGAACCAGCCAATAGTAACATGAGCTAGTCCGAGACTAGCACTAATCAGGTACAGTAAAACCAGCTTTTAATGTTCAAAGGTATATACACAAATGGTCAAAATACACATTTGGACAAAAAAACAACCATTTAAATGTGCTCTTCTAAAACTGTATGTGATAGCAATATGCAGGGATAACTGTTCAAATATTGAGAACAGTGAGAGAAAGTTCCAGAATGGTCTGGTATCAGGAAGTGTTATTATTATTGATTATAAAACTATATTCAAAAACTAAAAATTAAATGCTTTTAATAAAATATTCATATTAAATGCATAGTTAGTGACATTTAAAAGCTGCACAATGATACACCGGTAACTTCATGCAAAGAAAACAAAATGTCTGCTTGATCACTAGTACCCCCTAGTGGTGGTAATGAAATGCACAATCAAAGGCATTTTCATTTCCAATGCCCCAAAAACCCTGTTCAATCTTAATCACAATTTCATTTGCAAAGCAAGCACTGTTACTTTATACTATTTAAAGCAATTTGAAATAGCTGTTATACTGCTGTCCAATTAAATTATCGTAGAAAAAAGCTGTTAATATAAATAATTGTTGTTTATTAATAAAATGTTCAGGGTACTAATCTCAGCAATGCAAATATTCAGATAGTCATTCAGTGCTGATAAAAAAGGCTGTTGATACATTTTACAGTATTATACAAAAACGCATATATTATTGCAGTTATATGTGATAAATATTTCAAATGAATAGTGTGTTGAACTTTAAGGGTGTAACAATTATATCTGAAATAAAATGGGATACAAGACCTTGAACGATTTATTTTACATAACACTGTTTTGTAAGAAATAATATTTCTATGGATAAAACAGAGGGTCTACTGCCATTGGTCAATTCAATTCCACATTGAGTTATTGTCTCCACAGATTTATTCAAAGGCAGATCTTGAAGCAAACAGCATTTTCACAAGGTAGGATTAAAAAAAAAAAAAAAACATTTTCATACATTAAAGACTGCACTGAAATGAACCACTCCAGAAGAGCCGAGGTATCTCTTTATGTAACAGAAGGCAGCAGAGTGCTGTGATTTGCCACCCACAGAGGTGTTCGGTGGAACAGGAAAACAGGGGTTTTGTAACTACTCAACTTGCAGCAAAGACACTTATTAACAAAACCCACCGACTAATTAGGTGATGGCAATTAAAGACAACAACTTTGTTTGGTATGTTTATGGTGCTGTATAAACTGGCTTAAGGTATCTGGAAATGTGCAGAGGAACACCAGCTGAAGGTACAGCCTGTTTTATTCACAAGAGGATGACTGTTTTGCTGCATGGGTTTATTTTATATTTACTGGCCATACATTTTCATTAATTTAACTCCGCAGATGCACTCCACCTTGTTGTGGGTAAATAAGGCTTGCATACTGTATGATCTGGTAAAAACCTATGGGAGAAGTGTATACATTACTATCCCAATACTTGTTGGAGTATAAAGAACAAACATGTTTTGTAAGTAATTGTATTCACTGGATTTACACAAGCAGAATATTACTGTGCCAGTATCGACATAGTTTTGATACGCTAATATTTGGTTCTCTATAACTGTTTTAAGTAGTCTTCAAAATGTAGTTTGCTTGTTGGCTTACTGTCCAGTGTGCCACTTTATGTATCTTTTCTCAATGATGTTTGGACAGATCAATCTAATTTATCAATATGTTGATCCTAAATAGAGATCAATACTAGTATCAATCTGATTGAATCATGGTACATTATTAATTTTTTATGTCAAGTGCAGATCATAAATTAATACATTTCAGTATGTTTATTTTTGTGGAGAGTGTTTTTATTATTATTATTATTATTATTATTATTATTATTATTATTATTATTATTATTATTATTATTATTATTATTATTAATTGTTTTGTGTATAGCTCTTTAACAGCAAATAAGCAATTCCTATGCAGTGTATATGTTAATAACACTTTTGGGGGAAAAATTACAAGTATAAAACCTTTAAAATGATACTTTGCAAATGACTAACTTCGATCAAAGGGGAAACAATTAAGAAATTCTTCAAAAATATTAATATTGCATTTATACTCTGTGGTGTCATCTGCTATTAAAGCAATACAACAACAGGCAATTTCACCCACCTACTAATCAGTGGTATTCAGGTAGCTTGTTACAGTTACATCTCCAACCGCAGTGCAGGTTTGCAGGAACAAACCTTATTAAAATATCCTGCAGTACTGCCACAATGCATTATAATACACGCTGTAGCTAGTGTAAGAATTATAATAAAAACAGATGTTTAACTCTGGAACTCTGTAAGCTAGTATCTATAGAGTTAAAAAATGCTGCTTTCATAAATCTGTAAGGATATTGTTTTCATCCTCTGTTTAATACGTTAGCTTTGCATCCTCAATTCTAGGGACGGGTTATTCAAGTATACGAGAAATAAATTGCTTTAGGACCTAAATGGAGGTTTAGTTTGTTCAATGAAACAATTTAGAGCATAGTTGGAACAATGACCTTTATAGGAAGGGTCAACTTTGCCCACTCCTGCTCCGATCGAGTGTAACCTCCTGATTGTCGGAAAGAAGAGCATGTAATGGTTGATCTATTTACAAATATTGTACACATGTTCTTGTAGCATATCCTTTCCTTAGTTCGACATGTGTGGCTCCTGTTTACATAAATGTTTTTCCTCATAACAATGAATCTATTGCTGCTATTTAGTTGAGGTGGACATCAAATTTACATATTTCCATAACAACAGCATTAAGAGATCATTTTATCAGTTGTAGAACTGTCCTTTGCTTTAAAGTAATATGTCATCTAGAGTTAATCATACTGCATGCATAATAATTACTGTGGGCCTGTTGAAACAAAATCTGTTTCACCATTTGTGAACAGATCTTTGACCTTGTATGCTTATTGACTCTGTACTAAAAGCATGTGGGCCATATTGAGGGAGGAGATGAAAACTCAATAGGCTGGCTAAAAGCTTTGAGGGCTGGAGGGTTAGATGGAGGATCTTCCCACATTGGAAGTGTTACCAGTGCATATGCATGCAGTGTGTCTGTTTAATATGATAGGCGGGCTTCAGGGCAACATTGAGATTGCTGCTTGTGTGGTGATGAAAGTGTGCATGCTAATAGCTCTGTTGTCTTTTAAAGTTCAGTTCAGACATTCCCTATGGATCGACAGATCCAACAGCAAAGCCCTATTTACAGCATGTATTCAGCATAGTCTATTTGACACACACAATACTGGTAAGTTGGACTGAGATGATTTCCTTCTGGCTGATCTGTATGAAGTTTCTGGTAGGTAATCGTAAAATGTTCTGTCATATTTTTCAGTGTCTGGTGCAGCTAACTGTTTTCATTTATCTCGTCAACTCGTGTAGAAAGCATTTTCTTGAAAGATTAACACTGTGTGTATTGTATAATAAGGCATATTCGATTACCACTGTTGCTATTTTATCTTTCAAGATGGTTCCTTTAAAAAACAAATGCTTAATTAAATGTATTTTGTTTTCATTAACTATTCTAAAGTTGTATGTGAATATTTCATAGTAATAAGTGAAGGAATCTCCCAAGCTAAAGAATCCAGGTTTACTAGGTTGCAGCCAGGAAGAATGTATTTAGCTTTTGAGCAGCATTAGTAACCCACTACGTAGTTTGTTCAAATTTTTTTGTTGTTGACATAACATTTTTTGCTAATTAATATAGTTGTGAATATCGTTGCCAACAGGAATAGGATATGCATTAATGACAGGTGTCTGCTTCTGAATGGACAGTGTAATGGACAATAAAAGGCTACTTTTACTCACCTGTTGTCCCAAAAAACAAAAAAAGTTGTGTCCTTAATAGTGTGGAGACCTGAGTTCAAACATCAGGAACATTGGAGAGTAGAAGGATCTGGCTTATAAATACAGTATTACGTCCTAGCTGCCTTTGTAGGACTTTTTGTTTTGTATATGTTTGTGTGTGATCCTTTTCGGACATCACAACTGTACCAAGAATTACAGTTGAAAGAAAACAATCTCACATTCGAAATAACTGAAAATAAAGTTGAAACAGAAATAAAATACATCCAAATAAAACCCTTAATGTTGCTTCAACCAAATATCCTACACATACATACGTTATTTTTTTTATTGTGGGTGAACATTTTTGGGAACATTTAAATTGCTGCCATTATGCCTGTGAAGAAATGGATCTGGTCACACTGGTGTTGGTATTATATTTCATCTTTCTTTCATCTCTGTTCCATCTTCTGGTCCCAGAGAGTTAAGTTCTGGTTTGGTGGCATTCTGTAACTTGGCGAGGGCATCAGGATGACATCACTGTCCGTGTTTTTGTTTGAATGATCCCAGGGTGAATCATGATCAGCAGTGACACAGCCTCAGGCTGAGGCAGCACAGGGAACAGAAACAGCATTTGAACTGAGTTAACTGAATTCTCAGAGCATTGCAAGAGACAGCAGTGCTGTGCAGGTACAGGTGTTTTATTTGTTTTTCTTGTTTTTATTTAAAAATTACCTTGCATCATGGACTGTTTAAAAAAGAAAACAATTGTGTTTTCTACTCTGAACAAAACCATGCAAACAAATGAAGTTGTCAAGTGAAGTGTATTAGAAATGACTAGAATAATGTACAGCAAATAACCTATAAGGAGTAATAGAAAGGTATCTTCTCTTATTTTCTAGTAGTTTTGTTCAGCAGTTTAAAGGATTTTGATGTGAACTATTTTATTGTCCGCTGGTCTCTGGGATGAATGTGTGATTGTGGCATGGGGTTAGAGGGGGTAATGTACTGACAATACGTTGATCTTAACTCTGGAATGAACCGTTACATCACACAAGTTAATTGTGATTCGGAGACTCATTTGTGCTACATGAATGGCTTCCCTCATTAGGACACCAAGATTAATATGGAGATGGATGAAGTGTTAGATCTTTTATTATTTATTATTTTAATGAATATAGCACTATGCATTCAATAAAGTACTGCTAAATTCAGTTTAACACCATTTTCAACTAGCACTGTATACCCTCTTTTTTTCTACTCAGTCCTAGCTGGAAAAATCATCTTTTTTTTGTACTGTAATGCAGCACAAGGATCTTATATAATGTGCATGACGCACGTAAAACAAATCCCAGTACTAACTCAGTGATAACGCTTTACAGCAAAACTATGTGTAGACCTAGGCAGCTGGGTTCTTAACAGAGGAATTTTAATTGGCATACCAAAGGCCATGTTTAATTAGTTGAACTGGAAAGACTCTAAATACCCCCTGACTGAATAATGTGTTTTGTAAAAGGCCACTGTCTTCTTTATTTGTTCCTGATCAGAGAACATTCAAGTGTTGGGAATTGGAACACATATTTATTGGCTTCTTATTGCAATTTGATTGCAGCACCTTTTATCTATGACCAGGATAAACCAGTGGCAGGCATTACGAAGACTTTGCACTAAACTAGCGAAACAAAAAATCTTGCTAAGAACCGAATAATTTAGAGTCTGTGCTGTCATTGCCAGATAAGGAGCTCAGTCAAACCCAATGAGTCTGCTGGTCGAATGAGGCATTCTGTCTTTTGATTGGCTTCTTTTCTTAAGGAGGCAGGTGAAATAATCTGTTATGTTCTCATCTACCGCATGCCAAAGCAACACATTTTAATTTGATCCCAAAATTTGGATCAATAGTGTTGGGGTGACTGTTGAGATTCTATTTAACCAATGCATCCAAGAATGATCACAATCAGAATAGGTTGCCTAGGTACCTTTTTTTACAGCTGTAAATATATACTAGGCTAAAGTTATTTTAACAAGGTCAATAGGCTGGGACTCAAAGTCCTGTTTGAGACACTTGAACATGATAAGAAGAATGTATTGTACTCTATTCTATTACAATAAATCATTGTTGCCTCTGGGTGACAAACTAAATAATTGAGAGGGGATTATGAAAAAAGGGAATATGCTTTTAGCATTCCTTAAAGTAAACAGAAAATCAAAAAAGACATGCAGAAGGGTTATCATCTGGTAACTTGTTCTTCCTGCCCTGAGGACTAGTATACAATACGTTCATAGTCAGCCAGCAGCAGGATGATTGAGGTCCACTTAGTCCCTCTCAGGCTTGGCTCTTTGCCTGACCAGTAAGAGCTTAAACCATGTCCATATAAATGGTGAGCCAGCTCATGTACACTGCTGGGCCAGAACTACAATGCTGCTGGGTACAACTTTAATCCTGTAGTATTTTGTTATTTACAATTTCATTCTGTTGGATTTAATTTCTGCTGAACTATGCAAGACCTATTTTTTGCAGTTAGGCCAGTTAGTGTAAAAAAACCAACTGTACTGTTATTATTGTTTGGGCAAGGAGATAGATCAAACTTTACTACATACAAAAGAGGGAGGTTTGCATTCAGATTTATCTAAATATGTATGGAATTAACTCATAATTTCAAAACTTCACTGGTAATACTGGAAAACTGTCTGGGAATATTTTTTTGGGGGGGAACAGGATATTTACAGCAGGGTTCAGAGGGTTTTGTGATGACCATGCCACTTTTTTACACTGTTGGATTCTGTTTGCCAGCAGTGTAGAAAAGTAAGAAATAATACCAAACATCGTTTGATTTGAACTAAACAAGACCTCAGTGTTTAAACATGACAGACATCAAAATTACAAAATAAAATACAGAGGCAGCTGATTGAATTAATTTTTTGGTACATTTTGTTACTGACCAGAGACTCCATTCTGCTTGTTAGTCCATACAATCCCACATCTCTTATCAACGAAGAACAGATGCATCACTCCTTATATCCAATTTCCTAACAAAAAGCTTAATTTCATTACTTTGAACATAGCCATCTTGTATATAAAAAACGTATATTCAAATCAGTGTAATCACTTTTATCCCTGAAGGCTCAAAGATAGATCAGTGATATTGTATTGCATTTCGCAGAGAGTTTCAATGTGATGCGCTTATACTCCCACCTCTACAGCATCAGAAGAAGAGAAGTTCAGTGAATACATTAAAGTGCTCTCTTGGCATCACAGATATTCATTTTTCACAGAGAAGGGGTGATGCTCATTTCTGAGCGGCTGCTGTACATTCAGCAGCTTGTGTGTGAACGGTAAGCCATCGGCTTAATGTAAATGATATTTCAGGTTTATATTAATGCAACCAGGAGCCTCTACATGAAATATACAGGTATGTTATTTGACATCCTATAGTTTATGTATACTGTAAATATATACTGTATACATATCAAGAATTGGTTTAAAATGCTTAAACTACATGTTAATGTAAGGAAGGCTGAGTTAAGCTGAGGGGTATGATGTGACTAAGGGAGCTGTATAATATACATGCTATGCTGCTGCATACATTTTGGTCACTAGATGCAGAGGAAAAGCCAAGGATGTTTACAGGATGCTGTTTAATGATGGCTTCAGTGATCATTAAGTGTGTGATTAAATGCAACTGTAAATGCTTTTTTTTGTTTTAACTTGTTTTATAGAGAGGCACAGTTGGGATGAAAAGGACTGATGGAAATGAACTGAGAAACAACTGCAGCATTTCTCAAAATCTGAAAGAAAACGAACAAAAATACCACTCTGAAACTGTAACCATGGAGACTAGCCAGCTATCGGAAATGGCAATGGAAACTGACTGTAAAATGGATTCTGTAGAAACAGAAAAGCTTGAAAATAAAGACTTGTTTAGAGAAAGCAAAGATGTTAGTTTCCATGCAGAAATAAAGAAAACCATTGAAGAAACAGAAGTTGAAACTGCAACAGAAGAACACGAAAGCAGGAAATTAATAGAAATTACCTTTCAAGAGGAGGCTTTGCATGCAGATGTGGTTTTAGAGGAGCTTCATCAAACAGAGTCTGTTGCTTCCTCAGTGTCTGACACCACTTCCAGTGCTGGCAGTGTTTGTGAAACTGAAATCAGACACACAGAACAAGAACCAGGTCATCAAGGCCAGTTAGATAATGACATTATGACAGTATCTTCAGATTGTCATGGTAAGGAAGTAATAGAAGCTGTGGAGCATAGCACCATCCTGGAAAATGATTTGTATGAAGAAATGGAGGACTCAGCTTTAGAGCACTGTATAAAAGAGGAAGTGCTTTCTGATGTGTCTACTGAAGAAGCCGAAACCTCTGAACTAATTGCCAGTTTACAGGAAGAAATAGCTGCTGTGTCTTCAGATAGTGAGAATGATGACAAATGGAGGAGCATTTTCACTTCTACTGTTAATAAAGAAAATGAGGATTTGTTCTTAGGCACAAATATCCTGGTGAAAACTACAGAACAATCTGTTGAGGAGATAGAGAGCGATGGACCAAGCCCAGAGGAAATAAATCAAGAGACTCAGAGGAAAGCCCCAACCATTGAGAAAAACAATGCAGATGTTGACAATGAGTTTGAAGGCAAAAGTGAACATGTTTTTCAAATAGAGGAAGATTCAAACGATTCTTCTTCACTGTTAGACATTCACCAGGATGAGCTATCTGAGGATAACACTACAAAAGTCAAGGAAGACCCATGTCAAACCTTCAAGCAAAATCCACACCCATCACACACCAGTTCACATGATCCTACCAAGAAGATTCCCAAAGACTACTGCGTAGTTGAAGAGTCACAAAATGAAAATGTAGATATGGAACATGTTGATTTTATAGTTGCACGTAAACAGTGGTTGAAGATGGAGGAGTTGACAAAATGCCAGAGCTGCAATTCTCCAGTCAAACAGAGTAAATGCCAGGCAGGTCACAGCTTTATGCACACTCCTGTTAGAAACATTGAAAAACCTGTGAGTCACGCGAACAGAGAGGCACACAAACGACAAGTAAAAGATGTGGGGGTAGGAAGTTTTGATATAATGATGGGTGAGAGTTTAGGAAAAAATGACCACCAGCAAACTCTCTTCAGTCCTTCCTCGGAAGATTCTGGTTTGGATGATTCCAGTTGCAGATCTACCTATGATGGTACAAGTTTAACAGCCACTGACACACTGGTGTCTCCAAAATCAAATCAAGAAACTCCAATTGAAAAGGAGATCCGGCAGGCTTTAGAGAGGGAAGTGAATTTAAGGCGTGAAAGGGGGATTTCACAGCCAGTTGTCTCAAATGAATATGTGGAGATCAAAACCAAACCTTCCCTTCTCCACCAAGGATCTGATCGTCCTAAAGGAACAACCAAGCAATTTGCTGAGCTGCAGATGCAGAGAGATATTTTACTGGAGTGCAGTAGAGAACATGACCTTGTTCAGCAAGGAAAGGTCAGGGGCAAATACAACAGAGGACTGTCCCAGGAAATAGAGGAGAAAAGGAATATATATCAAACACAAGATAGGTGTAAAATGCAGAGGTCACTGTCACATGGGCCTCTATATCATGAGTTGTCTGCAGAAAATGTTATTATACTGGAGCATGATTCCTTTCTCTCCCCTGCAAGACAATGTGGGAAAGATAATCCAGTTTCTCCTGTACGCAAGAAACAAAACGAGTGGCCCCCAGAGACAGCAAATGTGATCATACTAGAAACATCAAACGTGATCATACGCAGTGCATCTGAGTTTTGTCTATCTGCTGCACAAGACAGCCAAGAAAATGCTATCCACAGCAATCCTTTCTTCAAGCTACGTTCCAGGAGTTCTCTGTCTCTAGTCGACCAGGAGATTAAAATAGCGACACAGAGAGAAGAAGAATTACAAAGACAAAGGGCCAGTCTTTATTCAAATGAGAAGACCAGATACAGCACTGTACTGGCATCTCCAAACTTATTGGACCCCTTCTCGTTTGATAAATCAGGTAAGCAATCAATGTTGGCAGAAAGACTGAAATGATAAATTTAAGATTACTCAACCTATGGAAGATTGTTGGCATGTTGACCAATACCCAAAGAAACTGCCAAGTGCATTTTTAAACCTTTATTTTGTTGTCAAATCTCGTTTCACAGAAATGCCTTTGAGATGTAGATCCTCCCCTTCATCACCTATGAAATCTGCATTTAAAAACATGGACCAATCACCTCTGAGGTGTGATAGTAAGGTTAGTAAAAAAATATATTTTTCATTGGACACACCAACAGCTAGGATAATGTATCTAAATTCACAAAACACAATTTAAAAAAATGAATCGTTGTCAGTTAGGCCTCTTTGCGACCAATTGTCAATATCTGAAATTAAATTACAAAAGTTGAAATATTTATTCAATTACACAACCATCTCTCAGCAGTTTCTGGAAGCTGCAGCAGGATCCCGTCGCAAGAGTGCCCTGGCACTTCGATGGGAGGCTGGGATATTTACCAACAATGAGTAAGAAGAAAATGTGCAGGAAAAACAACCCCTGTTAAGGTTTAAGAATATCTCATTTAAACTGTTTTCTCAAGAAAAAAAAACATAGTTAAAAGCTGCTTTTGTATTTTTATGATATGCATAATGTTATGAAGAGCTTAGCCAGAACATATTATTTAAGTTCTGCAGTTGTTTTGTAATTCGTACATGTGCCATTAAGCTTGTGTGTCATTGTGATTTGATATACAGTTTCAAAAATTACTTATTTATGCTTTTTCTTCAGTTACAGCATATAGTGTTATAGCCGTGTTAAAATAGCTTTATCTCCAAATGATATTACAGGAGGATTTGTAAGTTTATTTAGACATCTTTTAAAGAGCTTGTTACCCCAAAACTACAAGAAAGTATTTGGGGCATTCTACATTGTAGTGTATAAATATGCTCAAAGTACAGTAGTAGGCAACACGTGCTTTGTCTTTAAAAGTCCAGTTCAATGTGGATAGCATGTTGTCAAGCCTTTTTTACTCTTTTGTTTGAATTAACTTTGCATCTTAAAAGGCTGAATTGTTTACTGGACCTTCATTTAAACTAAAATATTTGCATCCACAGGTACTATCCATAAAAAACATAACAGCTTCAAGTGTTTGATTCAGTCAACATTTAAAAGGACAAGGATTTTTAAGGTGCCCATTTTGCCGGTCAAAAATGTAATATTTTAAAGTGTGTTTCACTTTACCAGGGTATATTTTACCATGGTATATTTTACCATGGTATATTTTACCAGGGTATATTTACAGACATTAACTTAACTATTGCCACATTGTCCATGTGTATCAAATCTAATGTAGGCTCACTTGTGCATTTGTCCTACATTGCATCTATTTTTTAATGTGAGAGCACCATCTTTAAACAACATTAGTCTTCAGTGTGTGGTTTAGCATTGTGGCATTTGATCTTGTTTAAAGATGTGAGCCTGGTATGGACCCTTGTCCTTTTAATATTTTATTTTCTCTTGTGGTGGAGGGTTAATGCAAAATAAAAACTCTTGAACTTCAATTGCTTTTGTCTTTAATTACACAGTAAGTTTCAAGCTTTAGTTCACTCGGTGCATGTAATCAAATTGGAAGCAGATCTGGAGACAGAGGTTTGGTTGGTTCTACACTTGTCAGTTATATAAAGGTAGACACCGTTCAGGGGATCAAGCAGTTTTTTACAATAGGCACTGATGTGATTTTAAGGAAATGTGAAGACAGTTGTGTTCAACACCACAAGACAAACTCCATTATCTTTGTAGCGATCAAAGTTATTGTCACATTTACAGATTGGCAAAAAGGAAAGCATAAGATCATTATGGATACTAAACTTTCCTTGGTAGCTGTGGTATATTGAGTGGAGACTAGAAACACAATGTTTGAAATTAATCTTCCCCAATGTAAAATACAGGTTTCTATACTTTGATACTAAATAAATAACAAATGTACTTAATTGTAATAGAGAAAATATAGATTAATAATGAAAGAGAAGTATAACATTTTCTGTAAGCCCACTTGAATTGTTGTTGTGCTTTCATAAAACAAAACATAATACTAAAAGGTGCATAAGGCAAAGAAAACACATTGGTGCTAGATTTTCTACTTTTTTACTCCAAATTAGCTAGATTATTTTTATTATTTTTTGTGTCAGGGGGAAAAATAGTACTATTTATAATAGCTTTGGAGAATTTTGCTATGGTCCTTCCAATGGATTAAAAACACATCAGAAAATGTTTTTCAGACAAAACATACGTTTTCAAAGTGACTTGCATTGCTCTGGCTTGATCAGTGTATTTGTCCAGTCACTGGAAACAGGTTAGTAATGTGATGCTGACCATGAAACAGAGGTAATTCATAAAACAGCAACACATGTAATCTTTGAGATGAAAGTAACTTACAAAATATGGTTTTGTTTTGTTTTTTCCCCCACCAGAGGGAACAGGAATATTTCCAAATGACTTAAAATAATCCATATAGTCCTATTGTAGATACAATACAATACAGCACAACAAAGTATTGTCAGGAATTCTGAGAAAAACATTTCCATACAAAAAAAAAAACGCATTCAAATTATGCTTCATCTTGCTCCGTAGTCTATTTACACTTGCTTAAGGACAAGAAAATTATTTCACTACTTAGGACTTCAAAAAGTACATCTTGTTCCAGGACGCGTCTGATTCTTCAGGTAGGAAAGTTCACATTTTGAAAACGTTTCTGTCTTGAGCCCAAGATTTTATTTTAGATGCAATTGATTGCATCTAGGAATGCAGTCAGAAATGCTATGTTTCCACAGATGTAGACAGTTAAAACAATCTGCTTAATTATGTGCCCCTATGAGGAAAGGAAAGAAATAACATAATCATTTATACACACTAAATTCATAGCAAAGTGCCTAAATTGCCACACTAACAGAATTATATGACAGACATGGTAGTCTCAAAGTCGTTTTAATTATTTGTTCACTAGAGTAACAGATCATTTAATTATTGAATTCTTACCTCAGTCTCGCCTAATGTCGAATCTATAATTTCCACTTCATCGTCTTTCACATTCTTAGCTGTAAAAGAAACAGAATATTATTTACAAGCAGATATTCACGTTTTATTATATTACCACACTCCTTAGTAAAAATGGTATTGTTTTTTGAGCAATCAAGCAATAAAAAGGAAGGCTGCCCAAGGTTTTAAAATCTATTTTCCACCATTGACTATATTAACACTACCACTGGACCTTTTATCTAAATTCAGGTTATACAAACACTTCAGATACATACTATAGATAAACTGCTGTATCCTGGTACCTGTGCAGTAGGTCATATAGTTTGACTGTATCTAGACCACTGGAGTGAGTCTGAACACAGGAAATTATTAGGATCCAGCCATATCTTTTCATCAATAGGGTAATTTTTGAAATTTGCATATCCCAAATAAATAAAAAAACACACATAAACTAAGGACTAAATGATCTTCACCAGAAGAAATGGGGGACCAGTGAAGATACTGCATGTAAGAGGTAAGATTTGGTGGTTAGCCGTCCTTGGTTTTATAAACTTCTAGTTAACAATAAATACATAAAAGTAATGTCAACTGTAAATAATGTATTAACAAGCAGCTCTGGTAATGTAAAATGAAATATATACAGTAGAACCTCATTTATCCACAGCCCATTCATCCACCGCTCCCTAACGAGTTTTATCTCTGAAATACAGTACATTACTGCCAATGTAGACTTAATGCTTGCAATGCACACACACACACACACACACACACAGCGTCAGTCTAAAACCTGTGGAGCAGACGTCAAGACAGCAGCGCAACAGATGCAAGGATTCATTTCTTGGTATGAACAGCAGAAGAATGCCGATTCTGTAAAATTAGTTCTCCTGAGGTTATTTAAAGCTCAAACAAACATATTTTGCCTCACTGAAACAAAAGACTATGAAGGACTTTCTCAAGGTTCAAAAGAACGACTTGCAGCAGTGAATTGTTTAAAAAAGCTATTATTTTGGTGCATATTTTGTTGAAATGTAAAAAAAAGTTAAAATTGCACAGCAGGCTTGTTTATTTAGTTTTAAAGCAAAATAAATAAATAAATAAATAAATAAATAAATAAATAGTGTATATTTTGTTTGAAATCCCAGAAAACTAGCAGCACTTAGATACCATTATTCAATATTAACACATGGAATAAATTAGTGATAATACCTTGTTGTATTTCTAGCTGCTAGACATACACGATTTAGTTTATACTAAAATTGTGAGATCTGATGGGCTGAAAAGCTTATTCCTGTCATAAAATGTCTTATGATCGTGTAGCTTTGTAGTATGTTTATTTATTTTTTTATTGTTTTTGGTAACAGAAAAAGCTAGGGAAAAGGGGTTGGAGGTGTATTGTATTTTGAAAAGATTTTGCTAGCAGTAACACTGTCAAAGTAAACTCATTTTAAAACATTCTTCTGTCTTTGTAATATATTGCATGCATCTCCAGTAAATGCTAATTTGGTCTAGTTTCTGTATTTTATTCATGCATTCTAGTCACATGCAATACACCTAATTTATCCACCTATTTCACACATCCATGGACCTGTGTTCCCCTCAGGCACGCGGATAAATGGAGTTCCACTGTATATCAGTGAGTGAGTGTTCAACACATTCTATAAAACATTTACAATAGGTAAATAAGTAATTTTACAAACCTTTTCGAATTATGAAGAGATTGTGTAACTCTAGGAGGAGTTCCGTTAATACGTGCCAGGTTACGAATCCAGACAGAAGAAGTGTATCCCATGGATCAGGAAGGTTTAGAGCTGGCAGATCCATGCCCAAGAACATTGCTACGACTGAAGATAAACCTTGTTTTTAGTTCAATGTTTTAGCATATTTGTAAATCAGCAGCAGACCTAAATACTACCAATATCTGTATTAATCCTGCTGGTGTTTTTCCTCAGAGGTAATGTATTGACCCCATTCATAACATTGCTACATACAATAAAAACTAAAGCTCTGTCACTGATTAAATTATTAAAATAGACACCCTCATCTTCAATGGAACACAAAGAGACTTCAAATGGAACATTCATTTTAGAAAAATACAGCACATGGGATAATTATAATAACACAGTCTCAGTTAAATCTAAATCAAACGCTGCTTTAAATAACACAAAAAGATGACTTACCAGCGATTATTCTGGAAATCGTGCCAGTACCCCAGTGTGCCCAGTTAAATATCAATCTCCTGTGGAAGAATCAGAGGTTTATAGTTATGAGAGATGTAACTTCTGAATACTCAACTTCTGTCTTTACATCCCACGACTCACAACCCCTGAAAACTAAAATAAAGCTAAAGAAAAGTTGAGACAACCATGTTTTACATATTTTTTTTATGACACACATTATTGGGATAGGAGAATTCTATTGTATTATTCATTTGTTTTTTTGTTGTTGTTGTTTTTACCTTGGGGTATTGGGATGGGGCCTGAAAATGGCCATGACAAGTTGAAGAACCGCTAGAGCCATCACAGTGCATCCAAGGAAGGGATGGGCCCCTGCATGCTTAACACAACATAAAGGGATATAGAAAATACAAGATCCTGCAAGCATGTCTACAATATGAGTAACACCTGCAAATTAGAATCACATTTCTATGACGAATTCACATTCCTTGGTTCGTTTTTACTGTAGTACATCACATAAAAAGTGAAGCACACATCCTCCACTGTGTCTATATATGGGTGTCTAATATCCATGGTTAAAATGTACAATTATGGATACAGCCAGCTGACCAAACAGGGATAGATGTGTAGTCTGTTCTACACAACGATCCAGGTGGGTTTAAATTCCATGATAAAAACTGCCAATAGATTATACAGGTTGATACAGTATTCGAACTGCAGATTCAATCATTCAGGAAATACAACATATTGTATCATGTGATGGGGAGTACATCATATGAATTACCTAGCTTAACAACTACTGCAGCATCTTGGAAAATCAAACAGTGAATTATCACATATTCCAGTTACTTACTTTACTCCAGCCTCCTCTGTAAACAAATGGCAGGATAAATGCAACACATGTGAGCAGCACTGTGGAAGACATTAATATACGATGCACCTGTCACAGGAAAAAAAAAAAAGGAGAGAGATTGTTTAGTTAATATTTTTATTGGTAAAAAGTATTTTGTGAAGTACCTACTGTATAAAAAATTAAAATGTCTTTATATAATTCCCACCTTTTAACAGGTTACAGAATCATAATGGACACAGCACAGTAATATCAGGAAACAGTGTTTGTGAAATACTGAACAGGCGTTAATGAGGCTTCAACAATTGCTCTCAATTTTTTGTTTAGCAATTTAGATATTTCTGATTTTTTTCCCCCCAGCTAAAAAAGTACATTGAATTAGGCACCAAGAGTTTTGAAAACAATACATAGGCCTGAGAAGACTAGATTTTATCAGTAGAAAATCAGTCACCTGAAACCAGATCTTCTGCCCAAACAGTGTGGATACCGGCCAGAGGGGCTTTAAGAAACGAGCCACAATCACACCAATGCTAACAGCAGTCATCCATGCAACCAGCATTAAAGCACCTGCCAGTTCATGAAATGAAGGAAAATGTAAATAAACTTCTACAAGAAATGCTTGCTTTGTTAAGTGAAAATAATACTTTGTCAGGGGATGTTAATCTTATAATTTTTTTTTTTTTTTAAATGTGTAACTAGAGCTGATTTGACTCTAAGAGCTGGTTTCATAGACCCCGATAAGCAGTATTTTACCCTAAAGACAATCGGTACAAATAAATATTAAAATAAACGAAGATTCTTTGAATAAAGTATGCTGCAGATATTTACTGATTTCATAGAGAGAATACTGACTGTTTAAAAACTTTTTTTTTTCATATTTAATTTAGAGAAAATTAAACATGGAGTCTCCTTGTACAGTACAGCATATGGTTCTATAAACAGATACTTGCCATGGACTTTAATAATGAATGGAGAGCGAGAGCCATTTAAGTTCTCTGGAGAGCTGGTAATGTATTTCTTTTCAGAAGAAATTAGTGGTTGGTGTTGATGCTTGTGAACCATACCTTAAAGTAATGAGAATAAGAAAAGAAAATATCACACACATGCCTTTCGAGTTATCTTTTACAACATATTCAATAATTCACTATTTTATCAAGTTAATTATCAAATGGGTTTTAAACAGCAATTCTGATGTATTTTTAGTTTCGCTTTTAGTTGTCCAGTGCTTGTATAAAATCTAGCAGCAAGAAGACATGTCAGTAAACACAAGGACAGTGGCTCTGTGCTGGACTTCAGCTGCATTATGTTTCAACAAAAGGTGAAGGTAGAGGAAAAGGGCAAGGTGTAATGGACAACTGATCCAGATTGCCAAGCACAAAACACAGAAACGGTAAGTTTTAATGTTCAGTAGTAATTCACATGTATAGTTCAAATAAATTTAAAAACAATAGGCTTATTTTTTTTTTTTTATTCATGCATTTACTAGTCCCACTATTGCTGCAGAGTCTGACCATGCTCAGCTTTCCCATCCGCTAGGAATATGTAGTAACTTCTGTCCAGATTAAACCTGTCTTGGACTGCTGGGACTCGAATTTTCCTTCGAAACATACACTGAATAACACCATCAGAAAATCTCCAAGCCATATTCGTCAGTGTATCCTGTAACACATACAAATAAAAGCTTTACCACATACAGGGGGTGATGCAAGTATAGGCGCAGTGCAAATAACTGCGGATGCAAAATTCATATTGCATTGTGGCCAGACAATTATTTTGCACTGCACCCTATGTAAGCAATGCAAGTTGCTCAACACACACAAATAATAATCCGCAATTATGATAATGAGGGTCTCATGGAGTGCATCGGTCTATTTTGCAGCTGCATGTGCAGAGTTAGGAGTACAGAGAGCAGTAGTCATTGTATGACATTTGTGGAGCACGAAAATACAAACCAAAAAAAAATGTCAGAGGAAGCGCAAAGTCCTCTTGGCACACGGAAAAGAAAAGAAATGGTTTCTGAGAAGGAGCTTGGAGTCCTTTCGGCTGAGGTCAGCATGAAACCGAGTTGTTTGGAAAAGCCTCAATCAGTTATGCTAGAATCCTTAGGAAATGATATGTATTGGCCTGCCCTTTTAGCATGACATCCAGAAATGTACCTAGCACTCCAGACATTCCAACTGTGGTCTGAAAAGAACCAGAGGCTAACATGTGCAGGGATAGCAGTCTCTAGATTGGGGTTTAGCTCATCCCTCAATTCAGCTATGAGATTAAGCATGACCTGCAGAGTAAGACGATAATGCTTTAGCACCGCATCCTCCAGCATCCCAAACAAAATGAACCCGGGATTGAATATGCGGGGTCTTCTTCGTTTTGCCCTTCTCCTCCGAACATGTTCCTGTCTCTCCTCAACAAGATGTCACCGCATCAGGAAGTGTACCACAGCAGCCATCCTGAAGCCAATGACAGGTCTCTGCAGGTGTGTGCTTTTATACAGCTCTTAGTTACTCACTGCTACAATGGTTTGCACCTTGCAAGAAGAGGTTTTTTTGGAGGGTCAACAATTGCCTAAGTGCAAGGCAAAATCCTTACATCACATTATACTGTTTGTGTCCACTTAGTATCCAGATACCGCCCAATTCTATGGTCTTTTCTTCATTTGAATGCATTTCAATATAACATTTTAATAGATTAATGGCAAAGTGCAAATCTGATAGTGGGTGCAGAACGGCAGGTGAACACCATTCCTTACATAAGCTGCATTTTTAGCGACCAGTAAAATCAGACTTTACGGCTGCTAAACAAGACTTACAGCAGCATTATGGGGATTTTGCACCAGCAAATCACTTTGCGTGTATCCTTATGTCAACCACACAGTATTTATATTGAAATCTGTGCAACAGAAATGAAAAACACCACATCACATCATACATTGTAGTAGCTAGTTGAAGGGGTGATGAGTATGTACACCACCAGATTGCTTCACCACCAATTTGGAGTAGAACTAACTCCAAAGTGGCATCAAGTTTTCTGTTTAAGAAGTCGCAATGCATGAAGCGTCCAGCAGGTGAGTATATACAGTGAATTTCAATAACCGTTCTGAAATCAGACCACTTTTGTCCAGGATTGAAACACATGATTAAAGTACGTTAGGCTAATAAAATAATATGTCAAAGGACAGCATTGAAATAGCTGAATCTCAGTTAATCAGTAACTTCATAGGTAATTGTTAGACCTACAAAATGATCATTCCTATTAGGTAAGATCTAATGGAAATGTTTTTGTTAGATCTTACCTTTAGGTTTTTTAATTACTCTGCTGGTGTTCCTTTCATCCTGCAGATGATTATATTATTTAACAGGTTTAGATACAGTATCCTACCTGCGAGTCCAGGGTGGGATGGGTTCGGCCCGTTACATAACCTGGATTTATATTCACATATTCATCTGTCCTCACACATAAATAGACATCATCATTACCCTGAAATAAAAAATAAAATCATTAGGAAGTCTGACCACATACAGTATATATATATTTTTTTAAATAGCAATAGGGTCAGAAATGTGATACTGTGTGCTTCAGTAATTCATACACAAATATATTTCTACAAGTATACTCACCATCCATTTATCATGGGACAGGGCAAATGAAACATACCCCTCTGTGGGGCCGCTCAGTTCAAACAGCACTGAATACCCCTCACTTGTAAATGAAAGAAAGTAACACTTTGGGTCGGTCTCGGGATCACAGCCGATTGGATCTCGCAGGCAGGACTTTGTGCTGCCACAGCCATTCGAGCTGAACTGGTACCAGAAAAAATAAATACAAAATGATATATATAGATATCTATATCTATATCTATAGATATAGATATAGATATAGATATATATATATATATATATATATATATATATATATATATATATATATATATACACTCCTCTTTTTTCCCTCTGGACACTTATCACTCTTCCTTCAATGTGCTTTACTTGCTCTTACCTGCCCCCTATTTTTTTTTTAACTTAATTTTATTTAATTATTTTTTTTTCCATTTAATCCTGTACTTTAGAGTACTGTAATCTGTCAAGTGTTATTTAATCTGTAGTATTTTGTATTTAATTATATCCTGATGTAGCTATCACTGACACTTATCTGCTCCGTTATTGAATTGTATTTTGACATACTTGTACTTGCTAGAACCAAAGTCATTGTATTTATCTTGCTCTTTATTGTATTATTACTTGTATTGTGATTCTTAAAATGTATTTTTGTTTATGACTGTGTCATGAAGTTTGCAGTACATAGAAAACAATGTTGTTTATCAATAACATATGGTTTTATTAAACACCAGTCAATTCAAATGTAATAGTGGCCAAACGTTTAGGCATAGCATGAAGAAAAGCATAAATAATGAGTACCTTTTAAGCATCCCTTTACAAATACAAGTAAATCAAGTGTCCGAAGACATTCTTCAAACACTTCATGGGACCTTGCAATAACTGTTCAGAGAGGCTGTATAGGCCACCCCATTGGCCCTCTTGAATAAAGACATGTTACAATGATTTTGTTAGCCATGGTGACCCAACTGATCCGAGTGATTTCCACAAAGTTAACAGACTTACTGGTTTCCTTAGAACAGGTGATTCTGTCGTCAGCTCCACAGTTGATGTGGTCTGAGTTGGAATAGGAGTTGAATTACCCATTGAAATAATCGGACCAGGCATTTTCACCCAGTAAGTGTCATAGTGCTGAAGAACTGTAGCACTGAAATAGAAGAAAATGTTAGATCAATTGATTAAACACGTTGTTGTCTTTACTGTCCGTTTAGTCCAATATCAATTACAATGGTTGTGGCTGGACTGGCTAACTGTTTGTATTTAAGTATGTTTAAAGTTTAGTGCTTGACTGAAGTAGATTTAATATGAATAATTAATGCAATATGTAATAAATGTGTTGTAGAATAAAATGGGGTTGTCACTTTATTAAATAAACAAATGATTGAAATACACCAAGAATTCTCACTCACAAAAATTGAACAGCAGGTGGCGCATTTGAAGGTACATTCCATACCACCTCAACCTTCAATTTGCCTGACTTGCTTGTGTGACTGACTGCTGAGCCCTGTAAATAATGGATTCGATTGTCATTGCCCCCCAAAAAGAATATTTTACAAAGCATTTACATCAGATGGAAGCCAGTTCACTGAAATTATTTTATACAGTACAGTAAACATTTCACATTTTTGAAAAACAATGAATGTTTTACCTTTATTTCTCCACAATTTAAAAGCTGAGATACATAATGATCAACCAGAGTGAAAGAGCCAACTGCATCTCCACTCAGATCAGCCGTGTCCCGCGCTTGTATCAGAAACCCTTTAAAAGCAGACGATCCAGACAGGGTAACTGAAAGCAAAATAATTAAATGCAGGACAGTTTTGATTCAATTAACCCCTCATACACAGCCACAAACATCTTTATCGGCTTGGTTTACATGCAGTTTAGAAACTCTGTCTCCATTGCCGTGAGAATGTGAGGTAACACGCAAACACATCCTAACGCCATAGGAAGTGCGTGGCCAAAACATGGCATCGCTAAAAAGGGTGGGTAAACCCCTTCTAGCGCTAAAAAGCTGTGCAAATTGACAAATAACAAAGGTTTGTTTTTTTTTTGCATGGCAACAACTTCACAAGCCATACCATATGTTCAGCAGTGGAGACCCTGTTTGTGACATAACAGGCTTGTTCTGCATAAAGTACTTCAAAAGGATATTTTTTCAGTTACAGTAAGAATAAAACTTTTCAACGTTACATGGGTACTCAGTCCAGCTATTCAGGACAACATACAATCAACTTGTGTAGAGGAGTCCATAATATTACAACCGCGTTTTTCAGCATCACAATTATTTTAAGCACTTCCGGTCTATGGGTATATTCTACACATTTCAATGGCAAGCAAGGGAGCTGTTTATAGAATCAATAAGGGGAAAAGCATTACTTCTGTACACTTACAAAGTTAAAGTCTGTTTCAAAGCTCTTTACAAAATGGCTGCTCTATTACACTGGGGTTTGAGCTCTCTCCTCGACTAAATCACTGCAGTGATTTAAAAAAAAAAAAAAACATAACAAGAGCTCTGGCTTTTCTGTTCCTTACCACATCATGGATCGTTATTGCTGTGTTATCTGTTTGACAATAAGGCCAAAAATCCTTACACTATCAGTGCACCAGAGCGGACATTTAAAAAAAATTACAGGTACGATTCTTAAACAGTTGTAGCAACGCCATATGTTTTGGAACCCAGCTACTTGCTCTTTGATTGCCAGATTGATACGCAAGCCATGTTCCTTACTGTGTAAAAAATGTCACTATTGTAAACTGCTGACTAACCTTTAGCCAACTGAGTCTGCTGTATGCCACAACACATCATAATAAACTCAAGCCAATTCAAGACAGTGATATCACAATTGCCCACATATATCAGCACTTATCAGTTTTCTCTTCAACCACTTTTTCCCTCTATTCTATGAAAATGCCATTAAGTTAAAAAAGACAGCGGGTCTTTGAATGGGTTATATAGACACAGCCTTGGCAAGTTAATGTCTACTCGTGACGATATTTCCTCACACACAGATGTTCCCCATCCTATAAACCTACATTATAGAACAACCGAACAGTACTCTTCCATTGTTTGCTATGAAGGTCAGAAGTTCTATTATAAGTCAATAACGAAACAGTTGACACTAATTAACAACACCTGGTATAAAACCACTGCTTTCAATGGAGGTAATTAAATAAATAACTTTTAAAAGTATACTAGTGATAACGACATTACTGTGGCATGTTTTTCAGTAATCATAAAACTGTTGTTCAAATAAAATCACAACTCCCATTATTAATTTGCAACACACCACAGCAATGGCAGTATCCCTTAAGTAATAAACCTGTGCTCAGTGTTTATGAGACGTACCTTTTATCTGATCTCCTGTGCTGAATTTGCTCTTATCCACAGTGACAGTGTAAGGACTGGGTAGTGACTGGGAGGGATGCCCATGCCCTGGCTTCATGCTCCTGCAGGATTCTGTTACCTTTCCATTTTTATAGCCATTAACAGGGTCAAGAAAGATAGCTGGCACCAACAACAGGAGTCCCAACATGTTCACGTCCAACTAAAAAACAAAGATGTTTTCTTGACATAAATGTTGCAGTAATTTGGTTGGTTTCTGATGGATAGCGCAATATGGAAATTAAATTGTAATGGCAGTAGTGGAATAACTATAAACGCAGTTGATAGTCTCTGAACCAAATGCTGCAAAAGAAGTCAAAGATCTCAATAACTCATCAGCCCCACCACCACCCAGACGTGACAAATAACCCCAAAATACAATGTCACTGTTCAAGCTTCCTAATTCTACAGCATTTCAGCTTCACATGTGCATGAATCATGTTGCAAAACAACGTGTGAAGACATGTGCTAACAACATTAGCTTATGCAGAGCTTACACTTCTAAGTTGAAAAAAGAAAACACAACAGCAAGAAGAGGCTAAAAAAAAAAAAAAATGAATATTAATATTCAAATCTACAGTGCAGTCCCGAGTCACTACGGATGGCATCATTTGCAAGCTTTTATTTAAGTCTTAATGTTAATTCCAGGTCCTTATCACTTAAACTGCTTAACCAGGGACTTTTACATAATAAAACTGTATCTTGAACAATGTATTTAACAACTAGGGCAATGCTCTCCCCAGCCCCACCCCTACTGTAGAAATAATGGGGAATTTATTGCATTCATTATCAACTTTAATAAACCATTCTCAACACATGTAAAACAAGACATTGAACAATCACATTCCGTTTCTACACTAAACCACCCGCTTATGAGTTACAAGGTGTCCTATAAACTGTGAGTTTTTCAGTGCAGTGCTGGTTGATCCAGATAGTTAACTCTTCAGCTAGTGTACCAAAAGATAAAAGCGCATAAGGAGACCCACCCAGGAAACCCATGACGACTGATTAGATTCAGGTTAGACACATGACAAGGGTGTCATTGTAATATAATTATACTGTAAAGCAGCATTGTCATCAGCGGTGCGTTGAACCGTTTAGAAGTCGCTAAACTGTAATGTCGCAAACCTTTTCATTAGGGAATAAGTGGCAGGTTGCAGCCCCCACCAAAACAAATATTAAGAGCTCTGCTCCAAATCCTTAACAAAGCACGAAGGCTGTACATTGTAATATATCTCAGTAGCATTGCTGGTGTTCAAAATAAAGAACTAAAGTATACAGTTTCTTAAATCTGATTTTTTTTTAAAATAAATACTGCTTTTTTTAACATCTGCAAAACAGCACAACGCAGCACACGCTGCGGGTTCATTGAAGGAATTGACCTGATTTGAAAATTCCTAATTAAATGATAACATTATATTCTGATTGAATTAAATAAAATGAACGTTGTTACTGGACTCCCAATTCTAGTACCCCTTTGTAGCTGCACGGACCGGTTAAATGTCTCATGGAAAGTGCATACTACTATTAATTACATTAATTTTAGCAGGTTTTTACAAGCTAAATGTATCATTAACGAGATTTAATGCTTTCAAATGTTGCACACAAAGACAGTTCACCTTTTAAATCCCACTCTACAATATAAAATCGATTTGACAAAAAAAAGTTAGCATTAACTAAACGTCATACACCGTTTTATGTCAATATAAACGTTAAACTTAGTTGGCAAACAGGTACAAATGCTGCAGCGTTACTGTTCAAAACTTAGTTGTTAGAGAAAGACCCCATGCCAAGCATCCCATACTGTAACATTTTCGATACAGTGCAGTTCATCAGTTCGGTGATAATCCAAATACAAAATCAACATTAACATAAAATAAGAAAAAAGCAATCGCATCCACTCACCCTTTAACTGTCCTTACCTTCTGTCCCCCTACTTCCTCGTTGTGGGACTTCAAAAAAAATGCTTTTAGTATTTGTGGGCGGGGCGACTGAGCGAGATCCGAATAAGAGTGTCCAGGTGCGTTGATATAAATTACAGTACGGTGATGATCTTAATACATTTCAAGTAATTTTCTTGAGATACAGTGTTTGTGTTTGAACAACATATCTAACTGGTTTTATTCACCTGCATATGATTTATTTATGATAACTGAACCCATTGCCGAGAAAACTAACCAGACCTTGTTACAGAAATATAAAAGTTGTATATTGATAATATTATGTTGGTGAATAATATAAACGTATGGCTAAAATAATGTGTGTGTGTGTGTGTGTGTGTGTGTGTGTGTGTGTGTGTGTGTGTGTGTGTGTGTGTGTGTGTGTGTCTATATATATATATAGAAAGTATTCACCAGTGCTTATAACAGGACCTGCCATGACCTGACCATCTGGGATAGAATATCTTTGGGAAAGCTACGTCCCTTTTGCCCTTCACAAACATGGCGGTTCTGAACGGCTACAATACCAGAACAAATATTTTATTTCACTTGCAGCATACATATGAATAAACACACGTATTTTCACATTCTTTTTACACGTATTTTATAATCGACCACAGTGTACCAAATAATGCATTCGGCTTTCTTCTTGTCACAAGGTTAGTATTATACAGAGGTGAAAGGTTAAAAAAAAAAGACGCCCCGCCTCTTATGTTGCTGCAGGAACAGCTGACTGCTGCGGATCAGGGCGAAGTCGGAAAAACAAGGTATGTACTGTTATTATAATGGAGTACGCTTTCATTGCATTAATGTTGGTGTTTAACAGGCAATTGTGGAACAATGCATACATTTTTGGCATTATGTTTTGTTTTGTTTTTAAAAGAATTGAACAAAAACTATATTAATTGCAAATAATCTTTAACTTCTGGAGCAATGTTTGCACAGCAGACTTGAAATTGAAATGCGGTGATAAGGCTACGTCGAGACAGTTAAATAAAAATAGCATGACCTTTTTGAGCGGCATTCCTGACCTTTTGCGATCGTTAATTGTGGATGATGGGTACGAAAATGTTAGCAGTGTCTGGGGTATTTTGTGTAGGCGATAGTCTGCCCTGGGTCAATGTAAGGGATAATACAAATTGAGTTTAGTGTACGTGATAATAAATAAATACAGTAATCGGTTTGATTCCTTGATCAGAAAAGTTTTTGGGAAAAGAAGCGTTTGTGATTTAAGAGCAAAAGGTGAGGGGTACAATTGAGATTATTTTTGTAACAATGCCTTGTATTTGTATTAGCTTAATAGTGTTTGCTAGATCTACTTAGTTTATTTGCCTTAGTTGATTCAACTTTTATAAATAGCTTCTCCTGGACGTGCTATTTAACTATGTATAGCTTTGCACAGACAAAATACATATTTAAATAAATGTTATCGGTGTTGATGTAGGGCTATATAAATTATTTGTAGGAAGGAGCATTGCAAGACTATGGGCATTTAGTGACTATTGCTTCCCTGAGCTGTTGTCCAGAAACAGTTACTACTGCACTACAGACAGCACGTCACTGTCAGTGTGTGTGGGTAAGTATGGGCAAACATTCCTACTCAAAAGGTTGAACGTGATCCTCTGTAGCACCTACACAAGAAGACTCCTGGAAGCGGTCAAGTGTCACTAATTTTAGAAAGGGAAAAGCATAGCTAGCCGTTGGATGTTTCCCATTGAAAAATACGTATATTGCTTTGTAAGTGATGACGAGCAAAAGCATTATTACCTAATGCCAGATCTCGGTGAGAGGAATCATCAGTTACACCTATCATCGCGCAAAAAAGTAGTAACGCGGCTATTACCTTTGTGGGAATACTTTTTTTTTAAGCAGTTTTATTGAATATATTTTACAAAATGTAGGTTGTATACTTTTTCATGATTATTTCTACGTGTTCTCCTAATGATGCAGGTGTAACTGTCTTCTTTTTTCATTTAAGGTGGTCCCATAAAGTCCTCGTGCGTTCTTTCTTGCACGTAACAGGCCGTTTCCAAGAAAAGCAACAATGGGGCCCAGTATGCAAATTAGGGTTTTGCTTCTGAACGACATGGAGAAACTAGACAGGACCCTCTTCAGATTGGAGCAAGGTACCGTAACACTTTCCCTTGAATGTTGCCATGCTGTTTTCCGCTATAATTGAGCTAAAGCTTGGAGGATCCAATACCGCTTGTCTTCTAGAATGAGTTTCCAGAATATAGGCTACCCGAGTTAAAAAGAAATATTTGTGTGTCTGTATGTTGCAAAATCAATAACTTTTCAAAAATGTTCTGTACCTGGTGAATTGTGTTTTTTTGTTTTTATTTAGTTTTGTTTTGGAGGACAAACAGGGTTGGCGATTTTTTAATTAAAAAATAATAATAAAATTTAAAAAAAAAACACAGATTTATTTGATTTAAGTCGATTTTATTTATTTATTTATTTATTTTAATTATGGATTTTTTTTTTAGAACCGTAGTTGCATCTCAACAGTACCCCCAAACTGTAAATTTAAGGATGTTGGAAATGGTGGTTTGTGAATAGTTACATACCAAACTAAATTACTCAGTCTTAAATGAATACATAAATAAAGCAAATTATTTATCATTGTGGCATCCTTTAAATGTGAACTACAAGAATTTAGCGATGGAGTACGCCAGAGAAGAATCCCCCTCACTCATCCCAGTCATTCCTTTCTTTTACTTTTCTTTCTTTGATTTCCTTTTTCTCTGTCAGTCCAAACACACACAGCTGTTACTTAGGACTACTTTGCTTTTTATAGTGTGTTCAATTGTTAAATTTCCTGATTGCACCCCTAAATAAACCTGGTTTCAGCGGGTCTTAACACAGTGCTCAACTGTCTATTTGGGACCCCATTGCACTGTCATCAGAATCGCTTCGGTAAACATGTTAATGATGGGACAGACGCTCTATAACGGGGCAAGACATGTCTTCAGAATACCATTTCAGTGCAGTATTTATTTATTTTATTTTTTTAACGTCTTCACTCCAAAATCTGGGGCAAACGTTCACGCTTGCACTCGCATTAGCACTGTGATCAGAATACAGCCCTAAGAGTTTTAGTTTATAGACAGTAAGCGTTTAAGATGTTTGTGTTCATAAAATATTTTAAACATATTTAAAACATATTTAAAACATGTCTTTTCCTTGAGAAACTATATAAAATAGGTAGTAAATGAAACAATTATTTAAATCAATGATGTATTTATAAATCAAGTGATTTAAATCATGATTAAAATCGGCCAACCCTAAAAGGCTTGTTTTTAGTGTGTGTGTGTGTGTGTGTATATATATATATATATATACATACACACATATACATATAAAACATTATGATTTTTTTTTTTTAAAAGACGTCTGATTCAATCAGTTTTTGATTTGTTTAACATATGCAGAGAATTCCTAAATCCTTAATGATCATGTGTTTTGTCTTAAAATGGTATATTCTGTAGGAATTTTGCATTCACATGGCAATGTGTTACAACATTTTTTTCCTTCCATAGGACAGCAGGTTTAAATGGGTTGAGTATTGGTACCAATTTTGACTTTGTAAAACTCTGAACATGTACTTAACAACGTGTGCTGCTTTCAGCTTTAGAATTTAGTGTAACACTTCCATGCCACATAGAGATTGAACTGTCAAGAATGTTGGAAGTATTGGGCTGATACTAATTTTAGAAATGCCACTACTCCTGGTAGATTAACATACTGTATATAAATACAGTTCGACATTTACAATGTTATGGCATACTGTTCTTGAAACGACTGCCCTTGAATACAGTCGAAAAACACTGTGCTGTACAGTAGAATGTGTGCTATTTATTTCAGACCTCATTTATGCATTGGATTTGCATTGGATTAACTCATCACAGGACCCTAGGCAAACATACACTTCTGGTCCCCTATCTTCTTATATGAATAACTACAAATATATATATATATATATATATATATATATATATATATATATATATATATATATATATATATATATATATATTTATAATGTATATTTATAATGTATATTTATATTAAATAAACAAACACACCTTCACGTTGTCGTGTAGTCAAATCAGGGTCATTTTGTTTTTACTGGCATACAGATTTACAGTGGTCTTTTTTCTTTTTACTGACATCATTTAAAAAACAAATACAAACAGTAAATAAAAATGCATTATAAAATAGTCTAGTTTTGTGTACTTACATTTCTTTAGGTCTTATTTACCTATGATCATACATAGACACATTTGCAGACTGGATCGTTGGTTTGAAGCTGGTGCTGTTTTTAACAGCAGTATTGATTGTCAGAATTCCATTCAGAATGTCTGTAGACAATTGATTTCTTACGGCTGTTTTTACAAGGTTCATCTGAGAAAAAAATCAGCTGCCAGATCACGTCTAATTTCAGCACATTATTGTTAATTGGTATTCTTCTTTTGATACTTTTCACTGTTATCACATAAGGTGTAGATATATGTCATTCGAGCTGTTCGGGAAAGCCGCAAGCAATACAAGATATACCAGATTTATTTAGATTCAAAATAACTGCCTTTGTATTTTTTATTTACGTTTTAGTGTTAAAATGTGACCCTTTTTTTTACTGACTGGTCTTAATGGACAGTTGGCAACCTTAAGCCAAATGCGGTTTAACGTGGCTTACCTCTTTCTCAATCGCCAGTCCAGCAAAGGCAGTGAGCTTTCCTTGCTTTACTGTTGACCGGAGGTGTTTTTTGACATGCTTCGTTAAAGAAAATGCTCTTTCTACAGGGTTGGAGATATTGTTTTTGGCGGTACGGGGCTTTCAGCACAGATTTGTAAAAATATTTCTAATGCCCCCCTTTGCCGCTTGCATTCTTCTTCTTCCTGTTTCTTGTGTTTATGCTTTGCTGCCCATGAAAGAGACATTGTTTGCTGTATAAAAAGCAAAATCAAACGTACTGACCTGGAATTTACTTGTGTCACCGCGCGAAAGCGAGCAAGACAGTAAGTTCCGGGTCAGCCAGTTTTGTGTAAACACAATTGAGATACACTGCCTTGGAAGTGTCAGTGAGTGAAGTTCTTCCAGTTTGCGTATGCAAACAGAATATGGAGTGAGGCTTCATTTAAAGACATACAAAAACACAAAGCAGGCACCTACTATCCAGCATGATGTCTCATATTGCTATGTCTTTGTGTTTGTGTGTTCAGGGTATGAGCTCCAGTTCCGCTTGGGTCCGACTTTGCAAGGAAAAGCTGTGAATGTTTACACTAACTTTCCGTCCCCTGGAGAGAAGTTGAACCGCCGGGCTTTTAGGACTCTGGAGTGGATTAACCCAACAGGCAGGGAAGATGACTCTGATAAGTTCTGTAAACTTGATGTAACGGTAGCAGGATCTTATGAATATCATTTTGGTAATGGGTGAGTTTCAATCACATTTTTCACTTTTTTTGTTTTTCATTTCAAAACTGTGACTCTATAGAAATATTCCTGTTTTTTTTGTGATAATCCAGAATATATAATGCTAATTGGTAACACAAATTGTTGAATTCCACACTGTATCCTGCATATAGGGTACAAACCTCTTGTAAGTTAACATGCTGTGCAGGGATATTTAGTTTATTATAATAAGACTGTAAGTTATATACTGTAATTAAACGACCCATGGTCTGGTCTTTTTCCTCTGACTAGGGAAGTCAAGCATGGAGGAGGCTATATCGTGGTTGACCCTGTATTGCGTGTTGGTGCTGATAACCGCGTTCTCCCATTGGACTGCATCAGTATTCAAACGTATCTGTCCAAGTGCCTAGGACCCTTAGATGAGTGGCCAGACAGACTCCGAGTTGCCAAAGAGTCAGGTACGGAGATGAGCAGTGCTGTTTAATATTGGTTTGCCCAAACCAAACACACTTTTGTTGTGGACAGTAGCTGGACATTGTTGCAATGTGTGTGTGTGTGTGTGTGTGTGTGGTGGTGTTGTTGTTTTCAGTGGCATTTCAGTTTTTTTGTAGGTAAAATTGTATTGCTTACTGTCACTGAATTATGCAAGGCAGCATTAACAGAAGGCAGCAGATACTAACACCGACAGAATTCAATACCATCTCTGTGACTTTTTGTTAACCCTTAGGGCCCTATTTAGCAAATATGTGCGCAGCCGCTATCGCTAAGGCAAAAATGACTGCGTTTGCGAAGTGCTGCGATAGCGCCGCAGCGTGATTTAGAAGTCGGGTCTCATGAGTTGGCTAACACACATCAAATAGCGAATCATGCGCCCAGCCAATCAAAGCATAGTAGGGGGAGTAAGGTTACAACCAATAAAGATTCAACATTCCCTTTAAGAGGACATGTGCGTCTGCGATAGCGAACAGAGGGTATTTTGAAACCAAAAAAAAAGGAGGAAGAAGACACATGCGCCTCAAGTAAGGCTACATTTTGTTTTTGCAGGCGGGGGCAGTGAATACTTACGAATAAAAATAGTAATCTATAAGCAAAATTAAGTTAAATATTTTTTTTCTGTTTCTCTTGGTGAGCAAGTGAGCGAGCGGGGTGGTGCAAAAATGTAGAATTAGGAGTTTACCTTAAGTTAGGCATGTATAGCTCACCTGTGAGCGCCGTCGCTGCCTTTTATTATAAATGCTTTTTTCCTGTTAAGAATATACTGATGGTACGCATTTGCGTCTTATACAATAATAACAAAGTCCGCATTTTTTTATTGGTCCGCATGCATACTTGTGAACCCCTGTCTAAAAGGCTTTGTCTGACCTGCCTGGCACTTGCAGCATCTGCAATCTCCAACACTGGTGCTTCAAGTTCAGCTTCTGCTTCACTCAAACCCTGTAATTTCCCTCTAAGTTCAACATCTATTACGGAGAGCTATGTTGTGTAAAACACAAGAAGCCAGGATGATATTGCTAACCTTCTCAGGAGTGTACTGTTGTGTTTCGCCACAGACATCCAAACATCGGAATCACATTTGAGGATTCCAAATGTTCGCGCAATTACAGTACGAGCACATTTAAAGGTACGATTATACCTTCGGCAGGGGTCGTGGGGTTGAGCAGCGGTCTCAGTAGCCACCGCTTCAGTGGATACCCGTAGTCCCCTATCAACCAGCTTCTCAGACTGTCATCCCGCTGAAACGCAGCTGCCACCTGCAAATTAGCGAGGATACGCAAGTCATTAGCTGAGCAACGATAGTTTGCTCACACATTTGTGATGTACTTGTTTGCATCACAGATCACACACTACTTGCACGTTGACAGAATTGGTCCCCTTATGATTTACGCAGAGGTGCCTATTCTGTGTTTGTGCACGTACCTTAGTGCTACAGGCAAACAGTGTGCTCTCTGCATGTCTCCTTCCAGGTCAGCCTGAAGTATCTGGCAGATGTCAATAACTGTTTGTCTGTAGAGGCGAAATTGCTGCATACATTGTGTGTCAGACAGGCTCAGAAAAGGAAGATGACTTAAATACTTGGCGAGTGTGCACAAAAACACGTGTTGCTAAATCACATAGGTGGGCAAAGTCTGTTTGCCCACACGTGCGCCTGATTCTGGTGCGCTAACTCTCAACAAAAGTGTTTTGTGATTGCCTTAAAGGTTTGCAAACGTTGCTAAATAGGGCCCTTAGTCTGTATGTGGGGACGTATGGAAGACGTAAATACATTATGACCTCATTTGAGGAAACCATTTTCCCCCGATATAAAGCAATAGAAAAAATGTTCAATGAAAAATGTATTTGTGCCCAAAACTACTACTATTTTTTTTTTGTGCTATTTTCAATATTTCATGCATAAAAGGGTTAAAACACCTGTTGGACTAAAGCCTTGAGGTTTTGCATATTAAATGTAAATGTGTATTTAGCTTATCGGCTTAAACTTTTAGTATTACGGTAACTTGGTTGAAAAGTTTAAAACAACAATGTAGATAAGCTTTTTACAGTCCAGTATACCTACCATTTACTCACTTGTGACCCTGAACAGTAAAAACTGGGTTAGACAAATTATTAAACATTATTCAAGTTTGACTGTTTTACACAAACATTAAACCATAAACTACATTACTTTTTTAACTTGTGCGTGTTAAAATAATTGAAAGAAAACTTTAGTGTTTTGTTTATTGTGCTTAAAGCCACAAACAGAAGTTGCTGTAATAGTGTGGTGTCATCACTTCACCAGTTCACAGATACATTTGGTCAAGGCAAGATCAGTGAAACTCGTCAGCGAACAGTAGACCGTTGCGAAAAAGGTTAAAACAGAGCTGCTTAGGAGAAAAGATTCTGACCATACCACCTTTAGCTGCTGTTACCTGCTGTGTTTCACTTCTCTACACCACTTGCTTTTCCCCATGAATATGTGTAAATTGCTGTGTTAACTAGTTATGTTCTGTTAGAGGGCATATAGCATACTAACTGCAATCAAATGGTTGCTGAAGTGTCCCTGCCTGTAATTGTCCTGTAATGCTGTAAAAAGATTTCTAAGTTGTTCATTTGCAGTATTGATGCCAGTTTCACATCAACGATTTGACCGCTGATGTCCCTGTTTTTGCAGGTTATAATATGATTCATTTTACACCACTGCAGACACTGGGTTTGTCTCGATCATGCTATTCCCTGGCTGATCAGTTAGAGCTGAACCCAGACTTCTCTAGCAAAGAGAAACAATGCAGCTGGACAGATGTTGGAAAACTGGTGGACAAGCTCAAGACAGAATGGAATATCATCTGCATTACTGATGTGGTCTATAATCATACTGGTATGTAAGCGTTGCAATGGTCGAACACATTCAGAATCAACAGACGCGAACCAAATGTTTTGCAGTGGTGCCTTGATAACTTAATAATTATGCATGACTTTCAAAATTAGCAATTACATTATTGGAATGGAACTAATGTATTAAAGGGAAGGGAAACCTCTAAGGGTTCATAAACTTTTAAACTTTGTCATTTTGACCAACAATTTGGCTAATGCTTTGCAGCAATTGTATTTTTAGCTGTTCTTGATGGCATCCTATTCTTTTGAATTGTTTATTGTTGAATGTTAATATTTACTACATCTTACAATTGGGGAACTGTGATTGTTTTAGCGTTGGTGTACCTTGTGGTCTGCATTGGGTACCAGTACAATAGTCCTAAAATACCAAACCAATCTGAAATTGCACGTCTCCTAGTTACAAAGGAACTGAAGCCAAGCCAAAAGAAATGTCAGAAAACAAAGAGCTCCGAGCACAGAGCTTTAGTATCTGAGCTGCATACTGAACATTCATTAGTAAAGGTGCTCAATGAATGTGGCCTCTGTTGGAGATTTTAAATAGGTTTTTGAATAGAGTATTTGTTGTTACAGAAAATAAATACAGTAAGCAACTTGTTTGACTTTATTAATAACCTTCACTTTTAATTGCCATCAATTGATTAATCCTTAAATCCTTTTTAAACAAATCATTCAACATTTTGGGGATTTTTATACAGGTATATATATATTTGTTTTATTTTAGTGGGGGATGTAGTGTACACGACTTTCTTTCACTGGCATGGAACCAAAGTTTGTAAAGGCCAGACTCTCCTTGAAATATAATCCACTGCCTGTCTTAAATACCATGGACTTAAATATCAAGGACTAGAACCATATACTGTAGAATATTTCATGTTAAGGTCAACAAATGGTATCCACATCTACAATATTGATGATTGATTAATCAATTTCACTCAAACTACTACCATCATTTTCTAAAATTTGGTGCACGTTAAGTTGCTGAAAAGTAACAGCTTTTCATTTGCGAGTCCCACTGCATTTTTATTCTTGCGATTCATCTTGAGGGGAAAACCCCACCTCTTTTCCACCGATGGCTAGCTGTCGAAGCAAGATTATGTGTAATCCTCAATATGATGCGATTTTACATGTAATAATATACTGGAATACTTAAGGTTTAAAAATAAATGCTGAGGTTGTCGTTGGTGGTTTAGCCGTGTTAACTGTGGGTATCCTGTGCTTTAACCTGCAGCTGCTAACAGTAAGTGGTTAATGGAACACCCTGAATGTGGTTATAACCTTGTGAACTCGCCTCACCTGAAACCAGCCTGGCTCTTGGACAGGGCACTGTGGCATCTTACGTGTGACGTAGCTGATGGAAAGTACAAGGACAAAGGATTACCTGCTCTGATTGAGAATGATGAACACTTAAGTGTGAGGGGGTTTTTGTTTGTTTGTTTGGTTTTTTTTATTTATTTTATTAATTAATTACTTCTTGATAAGCTAATTTTTATATGAAGATTTTCACAACCTCAATTATCCAAAGCATGCCATTTATTTGAACATCTTGCATATTAGAAGATTGTGATCATGTGTCTAGATAGGTGTCACTGGGTGTTTATCTAGTCATGATAAACAAGCCTTCCTATTGAATTATTGAATTGTGATAATTGCGCCTTTTACATGATTCTAAAACCTACAGCATTACAGAGGTCATCAGGCACGTACCTCAATGTTTTAATTCTACTCAGATATATTTTTAAGGCAGCTATTCAGCTACTGTAAACTAAAAGTTTGTCTTTGTTACCTTAACTGGGATTTAAAAATTGTTTGCATGTAAACCAATTTCATACACATTTTTTTTTCTCAATGCATTTAACACTAGAATCAACATTATTGATTTTCAATCTATATATGGTGTCTGCTGTAGGTTACCGTATATATTAATGGCCTGAATTATGTTGATAGCATCGATGTTATGTAGATGAACAATAATAACGATTTATTGACAGGCAATTCGCAGAATAATCTGGGAAGATGTCTTCCCAAGGATTAAATTGTGGCAGTTTTTCCAAGTAAATGTGGAAGAAACTGTGGAGCAGTTTCGAAACCTCCTTGTCAAAGGTGAATATGCAGAAATATTATCTATAAAGTTTTAGAAGTTAATTGTAGGAAGATTAACTACTTTATTTTGTAACACATCTTAATCTCTGGTGGTGGAATAAATGGAATGAATTAAGAGCTAAAGTTTTGAAGTTTACGTTATTAGTTTTTTAAATTCAGAAATTTAGATAACACCCCATGATGCGTTATTTAAACACTGACACATTTGTCTTTTAATTTAGGCAATAGAAATAGTATTGTGTCTGATCCTAAAAAACCTCTCAAGATCATTCAGGATCCTATGTACAGAAGATTCGGCAGCACCATAGATATGAACATAGCACTGGAAACCTTCATACCAAACAGGTAAAGTACAAGAAACATGTGACTGCACAGTTGTATTGCAGTTTTAGCTCTGTTTGTGGCATAACATATTGAACGTTGATAAGGTTACATAGTTTTAAGGTTGCCCTCTAGTGGTTGGTACAACTGACTACATGATACAGTAAAAAAAAAAAAAATCTGACTGTTGATGTGCATGATTAATTGTAAGTTTAAAAAATGATGTATGTTTTGGTTTTGTTTTTCTAAAGTAATGAGCCCTCCGCTATACTTGATTGTTGCAACTGGTTCCATAAGAGGTTAGAGGAGTTGAATGGAGTGTGTTACAAACAACTGCACTATCACCAGGAGCAGGTATGCTGACTTGACTAATTGGATTATTTGACATTATCATTGTGCAATACTTCCCCAACATTTAGCTTAACATTTATCAATATTTATTTTCAGGCTGTTAACTGTGTTCTGGGCAATGTTGTCTATGAACGCCTTGCTGACCATGGTCCCAAGTTGGGCCCAGTGACTCGTAAAGATCCTTTGGTAACAAGGTAGGTTACAGATATTTCAATCCCTAGCTTCCTATGACCGCTGCACAATAAGTGCTGGTTGGTAGACAGGTGTTGGGTAATGTATCCTCAGTCTGTATTCAAGGTGTTTGTCATCAAGTAATAATCTTGATATTTGGTGTGTAGTTATTTCACATACAGGTTTGAAGAAATGAGCCTGGAACAGGAGGAGCAGCTGATGCACCAGTCTGACAAAGCGTGTCACTTCCTGGCTCACAATGGCTGGGTGATGGCGGATGATCCTCTCAGGAACTTTGCTGAGCCAGGTGACTACAACGAATCGCTGCGGTCTGCCATCTTCACCTAGTTTCACAAGAAGTCTGAATAATGCGGAAATTCATTTTTCTGAACATTGCCACTTTGTTTGGATACCAGAGTTTATGGTGTGTGTAATTATCTGTAAACAAGAATGATGTGTTTTTAATAGGCTCCGATGTTTATCTGAGAAGAGAATTAATTTGCTGGGGAGACAGCGTCAAACTCCGTTATGGCAACAGTCCTGAAGACTGCCCTTATCTTTGGGCTCACATGAAAAAGTACACCGAAATCACGGCAAAGTACTTCTGTGGAGTGCGGCTCGACAACTGTCACTCCACGCCTCTCCATGTGGCCGAGGTAGAGTACTTCAGTCCACTGTTTGCATTTATTCTCACTGGTTCACAATGAAATACAGTACCTGAAAGAAATGATGGGCTACATTCACAAAGCATTCATCCAATGCTAAGTTTACACCTTTTCTTACAAAGGTTTTTTTTTTTTGAACCTTGGTGATCCAAAGCTTCAGAAAAAAACAAAAACAAACAAACCTTGGGAGGTTCATTTTAAAGAGCTCCAAATGCACCTTAGTTGTGTCTAAACAGTGTGGTACCATAAGCAGTTTGTTTTTCAATCTAAAAGCAATATAAACTTAGCACTGTGAAGATGGCCCTATTTTATAAGAAATCTATTAGATTGTTGTTAGTTTTTGCAGGTGTGTAACAATTGTGTACCGCTATCTAACTAAAATTTTAATTGAGGAACCGAACTTCTCTGTAAAATGGATAAGCAATTTTTTTTTCTTCCTTAATGAAATCAGTCCTAAGGATAAGAAATTGCAAGAAATATTATTTGCCCAATTGATTCCCTGTTACTTAAGGAGTGAATTGTGTTGTGATCTGTAGGAGATGCTGGCAGCAGCCAGGTCAGTCAGACCTAATCTCTATGTGATAGCAGAGCTCTTTACAGGCAGTGAACTCATCGACAATATCTTTGTCAACCGCCTGGGGATTACCAGTTTGGTCAGAGGTACTGATCGCAACCAGCTCACAGGCCGCCTTCAAAAAGATGCAGCATGAAACTAAATCAGTTTTCTTTTTGTCCTTGTCCCCATACCTACGCTTCTTCTAATGTTTGATCTTTGGCTGTCCTTGTTTTGTTTCTAACTCATTTCTTCTCAACTTGCTAACTAAATTCTTCCTTCATTTTATTACAACACATCTTCGTTTTTAAATTGTACTTCTTTCTGCTTCTCTCTCTCTCTCTCTCTCTCTCTCTCTCTCTCTCTCTCTCTCTCTCTCTCTCTCTCTCTCTCTCTCTCTCTCTCTCACCCATGCCTTGCTTTGCTCCTCTTTGTTTAACCCTTGCTTTTATGGCTCCCTTGTTTGCCTTGCTGCCTGCAGTACTTGCTGGACCATGCCAGAGTGATACGGCCTGATTTGTATGTGGTGGCTGAGCTATTTACTGGAAGCGAGGAGCTGGACAATTTCTTTGTGACTAAACTGGGAATAAGTTCCCTTATAAGAGGTAGGCTGGCTGCTTTGCATACAGCAGTTATTGTGAGTATGATAAATGTAACCATAAATGCAGTCTTTTTTACTAATGAAAAGTCTGTACAATTATATAGGAACACTGGGCCTGATTTAAAAAAAAAAAAAATCAGTTATGTTCTTCATTGTCTTAAAATATCTTTTGTTAAATCTCTGCCTGTCAGGTTAGTTGAATACCCATGTCTGCTTTTTTTTATTCGGTATTGCCCAAACACCATTTGCTGTATTGCTTTTAGAGGAAGTGCAGTACTTCAGTATACTTTGGAAAATAGCCTTGCTTTAGTTAAAAGCGGAATGATCTTTAATTCAGCATGTTAAACGTGGAATAATAAACAAAGCAAACTATTAACTTGTGTTATGACTATTCTCTGTTGATTGATTGATTGATTGTTTTTATTGTTATTCTTTTTATTGTTTTTTATGTGTCACCCAGAGGCTATGAGTGCTTCTAACAGTCGAGAGGAAGGAAGGCTGGTGTACCGGTTTGGGGGAAACCCAGTTGGCTCCTTCTTTCAGCCTTGTCTGAGGCCTTTAGTACCCAGCATCGCTCACGCGCTCTTTATGGACGTTACCCATGACAACGAGTGCCCTATTCAAGTACGATACAAGTACATTTATCATCCAGAATTTCCGTCCTAAACTCTCAGACCAATGTTTACATCCTTTTAACTCTGTGTTTTACAAGCCGTGCTTCAGATATGCCATTGCTTTTCAAATATAACTCCAGGCAGGCTTCGTTTTTGTTCACCTTTTGTTTGTTTCTCTTTCTAGCTTCGCTCCATGTATGATTCTCTCCCCAGTTCAGCAATTGTCTCCATGGCATGCTGTGCTACAGGAAGTACAAGGGGATATGATGAAATGGTGCCCCATCAAGTAAGTGAGCACACCCTGCTATGATGAGGGTACATGACGTGGGTGAATATAGATAGCTAGATAGACAGATAGATCTATGTCTAGATCTCTCTCGGTCGAGTGTCGACCTGTATAAAATGTGTAATCTGATTCTGGGAACTGAGTTAACGATCACATTGCAATGCAACCGGTTTACGTTCTTAAATCTGATTTCTTAATAAAGTAAATTCAGGAATATTAGTGCACCAGTATGCTGATCTGTTCTGTGCTTGTTCACTTTTAAACAAATTGTTGCTTTTCATTTTTTAATAAGTATTTGATTAATTGACAAACACACTTGTTAGAGTTTTTTGTTTTTGTTTATTTGTTTGTTATTTTTAATTGGTGGCTTGTACAAATATATTATGAAGGGACCTTGGTACTTTTAAGCAGCCAAGGAACAGCAAACACATTGACATGTTAGACAGAAATTTACATTGTGTGTTCACGGTAAAGAGATATATCTGAACTGCACTTTACCTGTTTCCTTATAATGTTTTATTAACAGCAGCTACTATGTAGTATAAGAAAACACACACTAAAGTGTAGTTAGTAAAAAGGTATATATTTTAGTCACAGAATAAAAACAGAGTAGCTAGCTCTGGTCTCAGCATTTCAAACACAAACAATTTCCATATGTGGGTATTAATAAGCCGTTTACGTGCGTGGCTCTTAGAAATATTTGTTACGCAGAGAGTACTCTGTGTGAAATAGAAAAGGACGTGGCCGTTTTTGTCCTTGCACAATAAGTGTTTGATGTTGTTATGGTGATCAGTTTCTGCTTATCTCATGCCCTTGACAGTAAGCCAACAGACAGCGTCCAAACTGCACTCCTGACACTTAATACAAAAAGAAACAGGAATATACAACATCTGCTATATTCTTACAGTAGTTCAATTTGGGAGCCAGTTTTTGATGGCAGTAAAACCTATTGGCAGATGAAAATGTCCGTTCATTCATTACTGCATGTTCACCTGTATGCTAGGGTGAATGCATGTCTAACAGGTGTACTGTGTTCTGCACTTTGTCCAGATCTCTGTGGTTAAGGAAGAACGGTTCTATCCCAAGTGGAACCCTAAAGCACAGGCTTCGTCCCCGGGGGAGGTGAACCTGCAGAGTGGCATCATCGCTGGGAAGGTGGCCCTCAACAAACTGCACCAGGAACTGGCAGCTAAGGGCTTTGGCCAGGTGAGGCAGCAAATTCACCGATTCGAAAAACACACGCCTGCTAATAGCTGACAGGAACTAATTTGCCATTTGCTGTAACCTTGTAAAGAAATATATAATTACTCTAGCTGCAAGTTATTTCAGAGATTCTAACCTAGTTTTTGTTTTGCATACTTTGACTGACAGATTGAGGGGGGGGGTTACAAGAACTGATTTACTGATAAAACAAGATCAAGTTCTTCTTGAAGGACTTCATTACTCACTTGCTGTACTTCCATGTGCACATGATTCATAGATGATTGATAGTGTTACGTTACATTCAATTTGGAAAGCAATTATGGGCTTGAAAGGGTTTTTTGTTTTTACCAAGTCCCAGATCAAGAAGGGTTGAGAGCTAATTCATTTTGTGAATGCCTTATTAAAAAAATAAGAGATTGAGGAGGAACACATTATCTGCAATTTCTTCCCATGAAAACCTTGTCTTGTGACTGTAGGTGTACGTGGATCAGGTAGATGAGGACATTGTTGCAGTGACCAGGCACTGCCCCAGCTCCCACCAGTCGGTCGTAGCTGTGTCACGTACTGCCTTCAGAAACCCCAAGACCTCCTTCTACAGGAGTGATGTCCCTCCCATGTGCATCCCAGGTAATGCAGGTCGATTTACCTGTATTCAAAATGGGGGAAAATAATACAACGCTTTTATTAAAACATGACTCCTTTTTATTTTATGAATGTTAAATACATAGTGTAATACAATTATTATTATTATTATAGCTACAAATTATGTATTTATTGATATTACAATATGTAACTTCTATTGAACTACTTGACTTCTTTTTTTTTTTTCCCCGGTTTAATATCTTTTTGTTGTAGGCAAAATAGAAGAGGTGGTGCTGGAGGCTAGGACAGTGGAAAGAGCAGCTGTGCCTTACAGAAAGGATGAGGAGAGCATTAATGGCCTGCCTGAGGGTACGGTGGAGATCACAGAACATATTGAGGTAATTTTAAGCCCTTTTAAAAAACCATACAGGTGTATCTTGCAGGTTTGTGCTATAGAATAATGGGCTGCTATACATATTTTCATATAAAAAATGGGCTTCACATTTTCTTTACTGTAATTCCCATGATCATTGCATCAGACAAGGCAATTCACTGTTAGTAATCCTTACTGTTTACATTTCTAAATTTGTCAATTTGGGGCAGGAGGGGGTCATTTTCTTTTTAAAGTGTTCAAGCTGTTTAATCTTGGTACATGTAATTTGTTACTGACCAAATGACACTTGGGATGGATTGATAAAATACATGATTACTTTTACTCACCTTTTTGATATGTTTACAGCTAAAAGACAGCAAGGTTGTAAAGCAGGCTGTGACAGCCAAGGGTTCCCATGAATTTGTCCAGGAGATCGAATTTGAACACCTAACTCCTGGGAGCGTGATAGTCTTCAGGTAAACCAGTTGTGTTTTTAAAGATGATATCATTATCTGTGAATGGCTTACTCGCCAAACCTGTGATATACCTCTAGTTGTTTGTCAAGAACCAAGCAATAACAATAAAATGCCACATCTGTAAAAACGTATAAGCTTTTTAATGTTGTGTTCTTGGATGCAGCATTTTCATAACTTGTAGTACTTCACTTCATTACCTTTCCGTCTGCAGAGTGAGTCTGGACCCAGAAGCACAGCAATATGTCGGCTTGCTCCGAAATCAGCTTACCCAGTTTAGCCCTCACTTTAAATCAGGCAGTCTTCCTGATAGCAACGCAGACCCCATACTTAAAACACCATTTACAGCGTGAGTAATCACAAATGTGTGTGTTTTAATATTTAATGAAATGTTTATCAAAAAACATTTATAGTAACTGCAATTGTACATACACTAATGTGTTTTAACTGAACCAAACGCAAAATGTAACTATGCACTCTCTGGTGATCTTCTTTTTTTTTTTCTTTTTTTCTCCAACTTACAATTTGTAAGTAAAACATGTAATACATACAGTGTAAGACACATTTAACGTCCCATGATGTATGTGAGAGAGAGAGTGGCATTGCCACAGACATACTAGCATAGGTAGGAACATAACCCTAGCTATAGTATCTGTTTCTCAATTGTAGTATTGCGTCGACGCTGTCCCTTGCTGACATGAATGTGCTCCTGTTCCGTTGTAATGAGGAGGAGCAAGAGGATGGTGGCGGGTGTTACAACATCCCATCCTGGACAGCTCTCAAATATGCAGGACTGCAAGGTACAGAACCAGGTCCCATTGTGTAACAGTGCATGCTCAACTGGCTGATGTGTGCTGGCCAAATAGAACTGCTTTATTATGCAATGAGTGATTGAAAATAATTTGTACATATGTAAATGTCCTGTTTCACATAGGCCTAATGACAGTAATGGCAGATATCCGACCTAAGAATGACCTTGGTCACCCTTTCTGTGACAACCTGCGGACGGGAGACTGGATGATGGAGTATATCAGCAACCGTTTAATAACACGCGGCGGAGCCTTGGGAGAGGTACAAACCAGTATTGGAACTCACTTGGAATTTATCCTCAAGCAGATATCGACTTGGGATTTCTAAATTTACAACATGTTTGTTGGGGGCTTCCGACAACTGTATTTCTAAACACAGGGGGAGTATACATATCCAAATTTTAAAATTATTATATCACGTTGTAATTAGCCAATCAGAGTTCTGTTTGTAATTCACAAGAGGACTTGTATGTGTAAAATGCCATCTTTTAATAACATGATTGGGTTGTGGTCTTAAATGAGAGCAGCAGCAGTTTTGAGTTTTTCTAATATAGTTCTGCATTCTGTTTTCTACCAGGTAGGAAAATGGTTTCAGGCTATGTTCACATACCTGCAGCACCTTCCTCGCTATCTCATCCCATGCTACTTTGATGCCATTCTCATTGGCGCCTATACCAGCCTTCTAGATGCCACCTGGAAACAGATGTCAAGGTAGGTGTATAATGTATCAGGTGATATTTAAGGCAGCGTGTTAATTCTGCAGAAAATCTTAGTTCTCTGCAGCCTTTATCTAACAATAAAAAATATCCCATGGTACCCTTCCATAGAAACTTAAAACAAGATGGAATGTTCCTTCAAAAAGCTTTAGAACAAAAGTGCACAAGTTCTGTGTTTGCAAAAAAAAAAAAAAAATACATAATGAAGTAAATTGGAAAAAGGCAAAGACTGCATTCAAAATATTCTCCCCAGTTTTGTTCAGAATGGTTCCACCTTTGTGAAGCATCTTGCTATGGGCTCGGTGCAGATGTGTGGAGTGGGTGGATTTCCTGCCCTCCCTCCACTGTCTCCTGAACTGCAGGGCGTTCCATACCGCATCAGCAGCATCAGCAAGGAGAAGGAACAGTGCTGTGTCTCCTTAGCTGCAGGTGAGCCATCTACCGCTAATGTATTTATTTCCCTTGAAATAAAAGATTAATACAGGTGTGATTGTGTTGATTTTCTAACATGTTTCTGTAATGCCATTGCTTTTAACATTTGGCTTCTTTGCTTTAAGGGTTGCCACACTTTTCCTGTGGTATTTTCCGGTGCTGGGGACGAGACACGTTCATTGCACTGAGAGGACTGATGCTGGTGACTGGTAGACACCTGGAAGCCAGGTACGGCTCCAAAAGAGCCTTCCGTTTGTTTACAATTCAATTGAATTTTTTGGAAAAGGGAGAGAGGGTCTTTATGTTGCTTGCGCAGAAGTTGGACGTACTAAGACAGGGAACACAGACATGCTCAAAGGAAATGAAGGAAAGCTGTCGATGTCTGTGGTTGAACAGAAAACATTGTGGAATCTTAAACAAATGGCACATGACAAGGAAAAGGAGTTAAAACGATTCCAGTAAATGAATCCTGAGATATTTTGCAATCCCTATAATTATGTTAGACAAAGGGTGCAGACACTATTACCACAGATCCTCTAGATAGTTGAACACAGGTGTTAATTGCGGCTTCTGTAATTTACAGTATTATGTGTTGCTCTACAGCACCTGATACTTGTTCTTTTATCTTTTAGAAACATAATCCTTGCCTTTGCTGGTACGTTGAGACATGGTCTGATCCCAAATCTTCTGGGTCAGGGTATCTATGCCAGGTACAATTGTAGAGATGCTGTGTGGTGGTGGCTGCAGTGCATCCAAGACTACTGTAACATTGTACCAAATGGGACTGATATTCTCAAGTGCCCCGTCTCCAGAATGTACCCCACTGACGACTCGGATCCACTGCCTGCTGGAACAGTGGTAAGGCTGGCAGAAAACAAATCTGTGTAAATACTCTGATCCACCAGATAATGTCATAGAACAAAAATAATCTCTGAGTGTGCTTTTGTTGGTGGTTTTTGTTCTTATTAAATCACCTATGGCATTTTCAGTTTAGAATTTCTTTTTATAATACTTTTATAATACTGAATCAGTTATACGTTCACAATTAAGCAGCAGGAGGTTAGCATTTCAATGGGGTATAGTTTAGTAAGCTTGATGCTTCTCCTTCATTGGTTTTACAGCATTGTGCTTTTGTTCTCCTGTGTTCTAGGATCAACCCCTGTGTGATGTCATCCACGAGGCAATGCAGCGTCACATGCAGGGAATAGAGTTTCGAGAAAGGAATGCTGGGTCTCAGCTGGACCGCCACATGAGGGATGAAGGTATATACCAGAGGTGGCCAAACCACGCTTTGTGAGCTGCATGCGGCTCTTTTGCAGTTCAAGTGCGGCTCCTGGTGACACATGCTGGGTGACACACGCTTTGCGGCTAGAATGAACTGAAGAAAGAATAATAAACAAAAATGAAGAGAGAAAGTAAAAATAAACACAATGTTTATTATTTGTCTTCTCTGCATTCATTGATGTTAATTATTCTTTCTTCTCTGTCTCTCGCCTGTTTCTTTGAGTCTACATGTTCACTCAAGGATATTTCGTCACTTGTTTCGAAGCCGGATGTGCGGTTGAAAGTAAATTTCATAATTTTTTTATTAAGTGCTTGTTCGTTTAGTGGATACAGTGGCATTGAGCAAACTCTCCACAAGTAATAAATGAAAGTATGAGGCTTTAAACCAGACTGGGAGAAAGAGTTCACTTTCACTGAAAACAGTGGTAAACATGTGGTGTTTTTGTATTTAAAGTGTGTAATACAGACAAGTATAAACAGAAATAATGGAAACACACCATATTGTTAAATTTAGAGTTTATTACACTGTAGATCTACAGTACAATGTTCTATCCCTTGTTCTTGTGTATTTTGCTGCCATCAAGAGATAGCCTAACAACTACTGTACTGCACAATAATGCTAGTATTTAAAATGTCTTGCTCTCACAAACATTTCATGCTTTACAGTGTGTGTCTTGCGGCTGTTGACCATATGGAAATTTTGGTATGCGGCTCATAGGGCATTCCTTAGCAAATCCTTGGGTTATCAAAATCATTATGGCCTCTTGATTGCAAATTTGATTAAACATTGCCTGACATTTGTCACAGGAAGTACACCTTATTGGCAAAACTATTGAGGCATTATTTTGGGTACAGCCCAATGAAAACACATTGCAAGGACACGTGATGAAACTTTTAACTTTCAACTTTGCAAGGAAATCACAGTACTGACACCTAATTGAATGATCTTTTGGAAAGATTCATCTTGTATATCTTTCTCTCAGGCTTCAATGTCTCGGCTGCAGTGGACTCTGCAACTGGCTTCGTATTTGGAGGAAATCGATTCAATTGTGGCACATGGATGGATAAAATGGGAGAAAGTGAAAGAGCTCGCAACAGAGGAATGCCAGCTACCCCAAGGCAAGAATAAAGAATTTAACCCAGATAATTAGGAATATGGAAACTCTGAAAGCTAATATTTAAAGCTCTGCCCCGAAGCTGTATGGATGTAAGTGCTGTTGTAACTGTGTTTTATTGCAGGGACGGGTCTGCTGTGGAGATAGTGGGTCTCAGTAAATCAGCGGTTCGCTGGCTGGTGCATCTGCACCAGGAGAAGCTGTTCCCCTACGCTGCTGTCACAGTGATGAGAGATGGTACGTCTGCTCTTGTCTGTCAGGAGCCGTCAGGGTTCTCAATAATGCATGTAATGTAATCTAATATAATGTAATGTAATATAATATACTTCAACCAATTATATTTACTTAATTCTATTGGTGTATAATGTAACACATAATGTATGTGTTGTAAAAGTGCCATGCAGTTGGAATACAAATGTAAAAATACATAAACATGCAACACTAAATAGCCAATATCTGTATGTAATCAATGTATTTTTGTTACCAATTCTCTTTTTAAATCTTAATTTCTTCTAAATGGATTTTGCTTGCAGCGCTGTGTGGTTTAATTGTAAATATTTGTTTGGCAGGAAAACAAGTGAATGTCTCCTATGAGGAGTGGAATAAAACAATTCAAGATAACTTTGAGAAGTCGTTCTATGTGTCTCAAGACCTGTCTGATCCTAATGAGAAGCACCCTAAACTGGTTCACAAGAGAGGGATTTACAAGGACAGCTATGGGGCCTCCAGCCCCTGGTGTGACTACCAGCTCAGACCGAATTTTACCATAGCCATGGTGGTGGTAATTGCACTTCAAAAATAGATGTTTTATATACTTTTGTTAACCCTTTGCGGTCCATTTATTTAGCGCGTCTCAGGCGCGTCAGGTCCAATTTATTTTCACACTCGCAGTTTATTTTAGACACGCTGTTTAAAAAGTATTTTTTTTCACAGTAAAACAGGTTTAAAAGGCACTGCATATCAACCAGTCCCGCCCCACCCCTTGTTTGCTGTATTTTTCACATACCTCTTTATAGTAGTGCATACCGATAAATCATCTCCTGCTCACTCGTTTTATCACCAAACTCCTCAATAATGCGATCCAAGTCATTATTTTATTACGATAACATCTAAAAAAAGCTCTGCAAATGTCTGTGATATTCTTTGAGCGCTGGATGCAGAAGCAGCCATCTTGTTTGTTTATGTCTATGTTATCTATGTGGTGCCGGGGCTATCTGTAGTCATGAGATACGCCCCCCCTTTTTTTTCCGGCTTCTCTCGGCTCCTATCGGTCTCACTCGGCCATTGAATGGTTTTCCCGGCTTTTTCCGGAGACTTTTACGTCTTTTTGATGATGTCGGACAGGGTCCGACATTGGACCGGAATGGGAAAACTGCAATGTCGGACCCAGGACCACAAAGGGTTAAACATGATTTGTTGGAGACTTAGTTCCACAATCCCTTCATGAGAACATCGGCTCAGTGTCTTGTGTTGACCCTGTCTTTGTACTGTAGGCTCCTGAGTTGTTCACCCCAGAGAGGGCCTGGCAAGCCCTGGATGTGGCAGAGAAGAAGCTCCTTGGTTCCTTGGGAATGAAGACCTTGGACCCAGAGTGAGTACAAGAGTCTGACACAAATTCAGGAAGCGACCCATCATAAGACTGAAATTTCTTAGGATAAAAAAACATTGCCAGGTTATTGACAGACTTTTGCTTTGTTTTAAAATGATTTGCATCTTTACACTGCTTTTTATCTTCACAGTGACATGGTGTACTGCGGTGTCTACAACAATGACCTGGACAATGACAACTATAACGTCTCTAAGGGTTTTAACTATCATCAAGGACCGGTTAGTGGCACATTTGCGTTCCCTCACTGTTTTTAATTAGTCTGATTGAGTTAATTTATAAACCGTATTGTTTAAATGTTTTACCTATGGTTTCTTTTTTATTTTGTCTTAGGAATGGCTTTGGCCAGTTGGTTACTTTCTGCGTGCCAAACTGTATTTTGCCAGGAAACTGGGGACAGAAGTGTACAACAACACTGTGAAATTAGTGAAGAATGTCCTGTCACGCCACTATGTACACCTGGAGAGGTATGTCACAAATAGCTGTGTGTGTGTATATATACACACTTCCTATAAGGGAACTAAAATACTTAGTAGAGACACAGAAATCGTAACACTGTGTTCTAGAAACCTCTGACATGTCCTATTCAGGGTGATTCTAAAGCCATTCTGACTTTTTTTCGTTTCTGTTCAATTTTTTAGATCTTCCTGGAAAGGCCTTCCAGAACTCACCAATGAGAACGGGCAGTACTGTCCATTCAGCTGCGAGTCCCAAGCCTGGTCCATCGCCACTGTCCTCGAGGTCCTTCACGACCTCTGAAGTGTTTGTGTTGCATCTTAAATACAAGTGATTATTCAGAAAACATTCAGTCTGCCAGCACTGATTTTTGTTTTTGTCAATGCATTTTATTTATGTTTTAAATAGTTTTACGATGTTGCACAGACTAAATAAATATGTTTAGTCAAACAAACAAAAAAATTTAACTAGAAATGTAACTTAATTAGGTGCAAAAAAAAAAAAGATATCTGAGCATATACAGCTTATTCAGCTGCTAATTGACAGCATTTATTTTTTTGAAGCATGAATGGAATATTGGTTACTAAATGATAATGTTAAAACTCCCCAACAAAGACTGATTTTAAGCCCTGTTGTAATTTCTATGCAAGAACATTCAACCCAGTATTCTTTTATCTCTGAGTGTGATTTAGCTTTTGCTTTGTTGGTAACAAATAGCCTTTAATAAGCTTGACCTATAAATTAGATGCAACGTAAACCTGAACACATAGAAATGCTTCCAGAGTATAATATAATGTTTTGTATTTGTGCTGTGTGGTAATGTATGTGTTTTTTGTACATGTCAACAAAGGTCTGACGTCTGTTATTGTGGGAGAGTGAATTGTATACCAGGTAATTTGGTGCCTCCTGTCATTGTAGAGGTGGCAGTCTACACAGACCTTTTTATTTTTGTTGCGTGCAATTTTTATTTTGTGATTTTTACAGCCTTTTTTTTTCAGTGAGAAATGATGTAATTGCACCTTGTGTTTCTGTCGGGTATACTGTGAATGGTGATTTAGAGAAATCCCTACTGTCAATGTGTATTAATGATATAAATGTTCTCCTCAAGCAGTCCTGTGGTATTGTTCTTCATTCTTTCACACCAAGTGGTTTATTTGTTTTTTATTTTATCTATTTCTCCCATGAACATTCTTTATTTGAACATTGTTTTTAACACTGTTTATTTACCAGGATCTAATTACTTAATAATAATAATCACTTATGTATACAGCATTTTGTGTGACGGTCACTTGTAAATTTAACCACAGTGCCCAGAGTATACACTGTGATCACCAATTATGTGTTGTTTGTTTCTTGAGGTTTAGTAAGAGTAAACATGGGGAAACAAGAAATATACCTGTCCAGCTGAATTCCACACCAGATCTAAAAGACCTTAGTAGCCCTGTCCACATTAGCATTTTATAACCTAGTTAAGGATTCAAAACCTGTTTAAAAGTGCTTAACTCGATTTGCATCCACACTAAACACAGTTCCTAACAGAGTTCGACAACCGAGTTTGAAACCTTCTCAAGAGGTAGTCTCGAACGGTGGTATGTTGCCATAATTTCCCTGGTTACATGAGACGCTGTAGCTTAGAAACCAGGAAGTAAACAAATATTGCAAATCAAAAACCTCAAGTGTTTTTTTTCAACAACAGCCGGGTTAAACTAACCCAGTTTCATTACGGCAATCGGGATGCTCTAACACTGTTGGGCTGGGGTTCAGGTAAATCGGTTTTGAACTCGGTTGTCAAATTTTTTGCTCTAATGTGGACAGGGCCACTGTTTATGTAACTCCTACAGATGAGTTTGTTTGTGTTTCTAGATATTGAATGCTTTATATATAACTCTCCCTGCCTTTTAACTTTGCTCATTATAAGTTTCCAGCTGTATCTCCCTCATTTGCACATCCCTTGCACGATGCAGATGCAGAAGTGATCCAATATTCATCTCCGAGAATCTTCCAGACAATTGTGCAATTGTAGTATTAAAAAAAGCTTAAACTGATTCCCTTCAACTTTGCAGTACACCTCACAATATTAGGTTGATGATTATTGTGTGCTTCAGGTCTTTAACACAGTATTATGCTACATTTCTTAACTATCAGTTGTTGGAACGGTGTTTAGAGAACGTCCATTGCACAAGAAACCTCGCTCTGTGGCTTTAGAAAGAAAATGTACAGAATGCGACAGCAACAAACATGTGACCGCTCTGCATCCAGATACACCTAAATCTAACCCTCCATGCACACAAGGCTTCCATGCACACCTCAGGGCATGACAGGGAGGAGGAGGAGGAAGAGAGCATGTCACCAACTTTAATCACCTCCAAATGCATTGAGGTTTGTGGAGAAGGCTTCAGCGGAAGGTCCTGCTCAAAAATATGCCTAGTTAGAGTGTATCCCAAAGGACAGCCTGAGAAAGCAGCAAGGATGTACACTATCTTGGACGATCAAAGCAATAGATCGTTGGCCAGGTCAGAGTTCTTTGATTTATTAGGTGTATGTAGGAACACTTTGCCATACACACTCAGTACATGTGCAGGACTGATGGAGACAACAGGGAGAAGAGCAAATGGTTATGTGGTAGAGACTGTAGATGACATTACTAAGCTATCCCTCCCTACACTTATAGAATGTAACCAGATGCCAGACAATAGGAGTGAGATTCCTACACCTGATGCAGTGCGTCATCACCCTCACCTGAAGTCTGTAGCCAATCACATCCCACCATTAGATCGAGATGCACAGATTCTACTTCTGCTTGGCAGGGACATGTTGAGAGCACACAAGGTTCGCAAGTAGTACAACGGTCCCCACAAGACTCCCTATGCTCAAAGACTTGACCTTGGATGGGTTATAGGAGGCGACGTCTGCATTGGCAAAACTCACAAACCAGACAACATCAGCGCCTTCACTACAAGCGTGCTAGAGAACGGAACGTGCGTCCTTTGTTAAGCCATGTCCTAACCACTTCGTTGTGAAAGAGAAACCCGGCAGCAAAGAGCAACAAAGCTGTACTACCCAGACCTACAAGGAGATTTTCACACAAGGAAAGTGTAATCTTGAACATACAGTGTTTGAGAGAACAAAGGACGACGATAAACTAGCCCCTTCGATCGAGGACAAAGAGTTCTTCAAAGACATTCTTCAAATCGAACAGCTGGGTAGCTCCACTCCCATTTCGCACGTCTAGACGTCAACTTCCTAACAACAAAGAGCAGGTCCCTAACCCGACTTGCTTCACTATGTCGTACCTTGGAGAAGAAACCAGAGGCAAAGTGTCATTTTGGAGCCTTCATGAAAAAGATATTAGACAACAGTCACGCAGAGTTAGCTCTGCCATTGAAGGAAGGTGAAGAGTGCTGGTATCTGCCGACCTTTGGCATGTACCACCCACAGAAACCGGGTCAAATCAGAGTGGTATTTGACTCAAGTGCTCAATTTCAGGGCATCTCACTGAATGATGTTCTTCTCACCGGACCAGACCTAACCAACAGCCTTCTTGGAGTGCTAATCCGTTTCAGAAAGGAGCCTGTCACTATAACAGCCGAAATCCAGCAGATGTTCCACTGTTTTGTCATTCGTGAAGACAATAGAAATTACTTAAGATTCCTGTGGTACCGTGTGGTACCGATGACAAGATCGTGGAGTACAGGATGAGGGGACACATCTTCGGTAATAGCCCGTCACCCACAGTGACCACCTATGGACTCAGCACAGGAAGGAGAAAGGTAATATGGTACTGACGCTAAACAGTTTGTAGAAAGAGGCTTCTACGTAGACGATGGACTTAAATCGATGCCTACGGATGCAGGTCATCAATCTGCTCAAAAGAACACAGGAAATGTTAGCTGTCACTAACCTGAGGCTCCACAAAATAGCCTCCAACAGTGCCAAGGTAATGAAGGTGTTCACTTCAGACGACCACACAATCGACCTGAAGGACTTAGACCTCGGCGTTGACACGCCTCCTATTCAACATAGCCTCGGGCTAAGCTGGGACCTAGTGTCAGACACATTCACATTCCAGGTGTCAATTGATAAAAAAAAAATGTACACTCAACGTGGCGTCCTGTCAACAGTGAACAGCCTCTATGACCTGCTCTGGGTTGTGGCTCCGGTCACCATGCAAAGGAAGTCCTTACTTAGAAAGCTTTCTTCAGAGACACAAGACTGGGACAACCCACTAACAGTGGAAAAGCAAGAGAAATGGGAAATATAGAAAGATTCTCTACAGGTCCTCGAGCACCTCCAGGTTCCACACCCTTACGCTCCTACATCTCTTGCCGCAGCTCAGCGCAGAGAGGTCTGTGTCTTCTCAGATGTCTCAATGAATACCATAGCAGCGATGGCTTACTTAAAAACCACAGACAGCGAGGGAATGCACCACGGAGGGTTCATCCTAGGTAAGGCTAAGCTAGCACCGCAGCCCAAACACACTATTCCAAGACTTGAGCTGTGTGGAGCTGTGTTGGCAGTAGAAATAGCAGAGCTGATATTAGGCAAAATGGACATCAAACCTGACGCCATCAAGTTCAATACCGACAGCAAGGTAGTGCTGGGTTACATATACAACCAAACCAGAAGATTATATGTGTACGTTATCAACAGGGTGGAATGTATCAGCAGGTCAACGCGACCACATCAGTGGCATTACGTTCCTACTGATCAAAACCTGGCAGACCACGCTACTAGGTCAGTTAGTGCAGCTCACCTGATGCGAACTACATGGTTAACGGGACCAGCATTCCTATTACACCACGATGATATACCACCAGCTATGAGACCCCTTTGAACTTGTGGCCCCTGGATCAGACACAGAGATCCGTCCTCAGGTGACTACTCTTGCTACCAGCACTACACCTGAAAGCCAGCTTGGTTCACATTGTTTCAACCACTTTTCAAAATGGACTACACTCATACAAGCTATGGCTTGCCTTATCCACATCGTGCGCTCCTCCCACAGGACACCTGATGTTGGATTAATTAGTTGCTAAGGTTGGCACCACTGCACAAAACCACACGCCATTGATGAACTCTCCCAGGCGAAGAAAATTATCCTCCACTGTATCCAGTGTGAGGCATGCACAGAGGAGATCAGGTGCATCAACAAGAAAGAAGATATTCCTAAGGCCAGCCCTCAGAAAGTTGAACCCCATCATCGACGAGGATGGCCGGATGAGGATCGGTGGTTGCCTGAACAATGCCAAGCTAGACAGGAGTGAGCGATATCCTCTCATCATCCCTTGTCATCATCACATCACCACTCTGCTCGTGCGCCACTACCATGAGCCGGTCAAACACCAGGGTCGTCACTTCACAGAGAGAGCGATCAGAATGGCAGGGTTATGGATCATCGGTGCGAAGCGATGTATTACCGGCGTAATCCACAGGTGCATAAAATGCCATAAGAGACGAGGTAGACAAGAGGAGCAAAAGATGGCAGACCTGCCAGCCGATCGACATAGCATGGTGCCCCCCTTTACCTATGTAGGACTTGACATCTTCAGACCATGGATGGTCACCTCGCATTGGACAAGAGGAGGCCACGCAAACAACAAATGCTGGGCCGTGCTATTCACATGCATGAGTATTCGTGCTATACATATTGAAATCGTTGAGTCTTTGGACACTTCAAACTTCATTATTTATTTCTTAGCATAACCTCCGAAAGTTCTTCTCTATTAGAGGACCTGCTAAACAACTGCATTCTGGTTGTGGAACTAATTTCATTGGAGCTTGTAAGGAACTAAAGATTGACACTACCGTCGTCGATGGCACCAGTGTTGAGAAATACCTATGTGACCAAGGCTGCACATGGGTGTTCGACCTCCATCACTGTTCACATATGGGTGGCGCCTGGGAACGAATGATTGGTGTCGCTCGCTGTATCCTGGACTCCATGCTATCAGATATTGGCCCTTCTCGACTCTCCCATGAAGTCCTGACAACTCTCATGGCCGAGGTTTCAGCTTTCGTTAATGCAAGACCTCTTGTTCCTGTGTCTACAGACCCGGAGTTGCCACTCATCTGACTCCTGCTACACTTCTCACTCAGAAGGTTGGCACTCCTTCGGAGCCACCTGGAGAGTTCGACGTGAAAGACCTCTACAAACATCAGTGTCGACCAGGGCAAAGCCTCGCCAACACATTCTGGAACCACTGGAAGCGTGAGTATCTTGCAACGTTTTAGAGTCGCCACAAATGGCAGTCTAACAGACCGGATATCCAAGTAGGCGACCTCGTCTTATTGAGAGACAAACAAGTCGTACGGAAGTCGTACGGATGGCCAATGGGACTCGTCAAAACAATTCTCAGCGCAGATGAGAAGGTCCGTAAGGTCGAGGTTAAGGGACAAGGGACTGTGAAAATCTTTGCCAGACCCATATCACGGAGACAGACAAGTCAAAGTCGACATTTGTTTGAATTATGATTTATTACATTGTTGTTTCAACTTACAGAGACAGTAGTATCTTAGAGATACCAGACGCGGAGTGTTCTGCACTCGTAGCGATTCATTAATTTTCTTATGTTGTATCGCCCTCTAGGGGTCATTTGAGGGATCAACGTAAATCGTTGTATCTGTTTCTGCATCTTTTGACTAGGAGCTGGGCAGTCATAGGGGAGAGTTCAATAGTCGGTCTCCATCGCTGTAATAAGAAGGAACGCACAGTTACGTTCTTAAATCGTTCCGTTTCTATCTGCTCACGTTGTAGCAATATTTGTAAGTACGATTAATGTGATTACTGTAGACGTAATTATTAACACTGTAAGCTTGTATTTTACTGCAGTATTGTAGAGATTTATTTTGAACGTATGCTAGTAACCTACTGCATTACAAACAGCAATCACTAGCCCTCGCTGTAGATAAGATCAGTTGTTTATTATATTTGGTTAATCTCAGTGTATTGTAATATGCGCTATGGTGATGTAAGATTCTAGCGAAACATCGTGTACAAGTAAATGCTAGTTTTAGGACGTCTGATGTAATTTAGTACATTTTTTATGTCCTAGTTGAGAAAGGTACACTGACTATGCATTGTTTGTGTACGTTAAACCTGCGTACTCTCAGGTATTCAAGAAAGACTTAAGGAATATTGTATTTCTCTTTATTTACTTTTAGTTTCACACCATTACCATACAAATTGTTACGTTTTCAATAAACACATCAGAGTTCAGCAGTTCATCCTGTCTTCGTGTCAATTGTTGGAACGGTGTTTATCTCTCTGTATAGTCGTACAGTGTCACGTGCGATAAGGACAGAACAGTAAGTAAGTGGATTCTAAATTGTATTTGCTCAGTGGAGTTTACTCCGGTAATGGAAAAGAAAAGCTATTTTTGTAATAGGAGTTTCTTTGTACATAAGGGTGTGTACTTTAGTGATGTTGCTATGTTGTATTTTTCAAAAATATAACATGATGAGTGACCTTATTATGTATTTCCTCATTGTCATTGAAATCAATCTGTGATGGAATGAAAAGTAAATGCATGGTTGGGATTAACAGCCTGTGCAATGGGTGGAATCTGTGCTGGTTGATATTATTATTAACAATGGAAATAACTTGTCCTTGCTTTGATGAATGCATTTTTCAATGTAATCACGTACTGCAGTATTAAACAATCCCTACTTAATTTTATGTATGTGGTAATATATGTAATTGAAATTGTTCTACATGACTGTACGTTATGTTAGAGATATGTTTTATTATAAACGTTACCAGTTTTTAATTCCTTATCTGTTTAATAAATAAAATATCTAAATTATGTTCATATACAGTGTATATATATATATATATATATATATATATATATATATATATATATATATATATATATATATACAGTACTGTGCAAAAGTTTTAGGCAGGTGTGAAAAAATGCTGTAAAGTAAGAATGCTTTCAAAAATAGACACGTTAATAGATTATATTTATCAATTAACTAAATGCAAAGTGAGTGAACAGAAGAAAAATCTAAATCAAATCCATATTTGGTGTGACCACCCTTTGCCTTCAAAACAGCATCAATTTTTCTAGGTACACTTGCACAAAGTCAGGGATTTTGAGGGCATATAGTCAGGTGTATGATTAAACAATTATACCAAACAGGTGCTAATGATCATCAATTCAATATGTAGGTTGAAACACAATCATTAACTGAAACAGAAACAGCTGTGTAGGAGGAATAAAACTGGGTGAGGAACAGCCAAACTCAGCTAACAAGGTGAGGTTGCTGAAGACAGTTTTCTGTCAAAAGTCATACACCATGGCAAGACTGAGCACAGCAACAAGACACAAGGTAGTTATACTGCATCAGCAAGGTCTCTCCCAGGCAGAAATTTCAAGGCAGACAGGGGTTTCCAGATGTGCTGTCCAAGCTCTTTTGAAGAAGCAGAAAGAAACGGGCAGCGTTGAGGACCGTGAGCGCAGTGGTCGGCCAAGGAAACTTACTGCAGCAGATGAAAGACATATCATGCTTACTTCCCGCCAATCGGAAGATGTCCAGCAGTGCCATCAGCTCAGAATTGGCAGAAAACAGTGGGACCCTGGTACACCCATCTACTGTCGGAGAAGTCTGGTCAGAAGTGGCCTTCATGGAAGACTTGTGGCCAAAAGCCATACCTCGACGTGGAAACAAGGCCAAGCTGACTCAACTGTGCACGAAAACACAGGAACTGGGGTGCAGAAAAATGGCAGCAGGTGCTCTGGACTGATGAGTCAAAATTTGAAATATTTGGCTGTAGCAGAAGGCAGTTTGTTCACCGAAGGGCTGGAGAGCGTACACGAATGAGTGTCTGCAGGCAACAGTGAAGCATGGTGGAGGTTCCTTGCAAGTTTGGGGCTGCATTTCTGCAAATGGAGTTGGGGATTTGGTCAGAATTAATGGTCTCCTCAATGCTGAGAAGTACAGGCAGATACTTATCCATCATGCAATACCATCAGGGAGGCATCTGATTGGCCCCAAATTTATTCTGCAGCATGACAACGACCCCAAACATACAGTGAAAGTCATTAAGAACTATCTTCAGCGTAAAGAAGAACAAGGGGTCCTGGAAGTGATGGTATGGCCCCCACAGAGCCCTGATCTCAACATCATCGAGTCTGTCTGGGATTACATGAAAAGAGAGAAGCAACTGAGGCTGCCTAAATCCACAGAAGAACTGTGGTTAGTTCTCCAAGATGTTTGGGCCAACCTACCTGCCGAGTTCCTTCAAAAACTGTGTACAAGTGTACCTAGAAGAATTGATGCTGTTTTGAAGGCAAGGGTGGTCACACCAAATATTGATTTGATGTAGATTTTTCTTCTGTTCACTCACTTTTGCATTTTGTTAATTGATAAATATAAACTATTAACATGTCTATTTTTGAAAGCATTCTTACTTTACAGCATTTTTTCACACCTGCCTAAAACTTTTGCACAGTACTGTATATATATATATATATATATATATATATATATATATATATATATATATATATATATATATATATATAGTAGCGATCTCGGTTAAGTCCACCCTGGACTTGCTCACCAGGCTACAGTCCGATGAGTGCATGCCAGGGTACCTGCATCCACTTCATATATATATATATATTTAGAATTATGTCTCAATCCTAAAATTAGATTTAAAGTTCAGTGTATTAGAAATAAGTGGAACTCTCTTGCAGTGCTATTTTCAAAGAAACATGTTTGAAGAAATGTAAATAATTAAAGATACAATAAGATAAACAAGTATTTAAGTAACAATATTAAAGGGGTGTTTAAAGTATAGGAGAGACTGCTGCTTGAGAATTACAACTTACAATTGTAATGTAATAAAAAATGACAAGTAATGTTTTGTAGCGTTCCGGGGTGGTCCAGGGAAAAAGACACAGCAAGCGCCTGTACAAGACTGATCCCTGCATTATAACATCTTGTACACACACGCCCAGGCTCTTTTATACAGGTTAGACTCTGGTCTGGCAAATGCAAGGTACTGAGCATTAGGTTGTCCAGCTCTGTCAATTCCCATGAATGAGTCTGGAACACTGGTGCCAGCTAAAATTCAATAATCTCTCACAGTGATTTGAGGATTTCATGTTATGTACCCTAAAGGCTGTAATGTTTGACTACTCAAATGCATGGGGGAAAGCAACAGTACTTATTAACTTATTAACTTCTTTATGAGTTTGAAAAAGGAGTTTGTAAAAGTCTATAGGGGTCCAATGGGAAATGTTTTGTGGCATTTGCTGAAATACTGTATGTTTAATTGTTAAACTCTTTGATTTAAATAAAATACCTTATGTTTAATCTTTCAGTGCACTGCACTTTTTGTCATTATTCAGTGTTCATACCCTAGTTGACAATTGAGTGTTCCCTTTCACAGGGTTCTCTCCAGGCCTTTTCAGCTGGGCGGGCCACCCGGCGAAGTGAAAAAAACCTGATCCGCCTGTCCTGCAGATGCTACTGTGCCTTTAACAATAAGGATTGATTGTGCTTCTAGCAGACTAGATCACTTGTGCGTTGCTAGGTGAAGAAAAAAAAAGTAGAAGCTTGGAACCACATGATAGCTCTGTTACAATATTTAACCAATCAGAGAGTTGAAGGGGTGGGATTTCTGTGTTAAGCACTTCGAGAGGCTAAAACGTTAAAATGACTGCTAAAAAAATAACCGATTATTTTCAAAGCAAAAATAGTGACAATGAATGCAGGGTTTTCAAAATAAGCCAGCAATCCTCTGCCTAATACTATATTTGCTCTGGCTACTTTATTAAAAATATTAAGATTATTTTTGGGTATTATCGTTCAGTCCATTTTTTGTTGTATTATTGTACTGTAAGTTGATATATAGTACATAATAGTTATACATATTCAACCCCGAAAAAAAAGCCTATTCATTTTGTTGTGATATCGTAAAAATATGTACCCAGGTGTTTGTGAGAGATATTGGTGGTTCATGTATAGAGGCTATATACCTCTATGAAGAAAGGCGTGATGGGATATCAGCTGAACACTTGCCAGCTGATATACACATGCTTAAGTGCAGAGGTGCTGAATTATTACACTCAGGTGTCATGCAAGTTATGGTGACCAAACGTGTGTGAGTACTGTTGTGTAAAAATAATGGTTAAAATGTAGAACAGCGAAAACCAAAAATAGACATGCATTAACAAAATGACCTGAAAACTTAACATAAAGAAAACAATTTAAATGAAGCAATAAGCTCAATAATTAAGCTAAAAAGGAAGTGAAAAGGTTACGTTTTTTTTTTGTTAACTCCAATAAACCTACATTATCGTTCCTCAGTCAAATCGTAGAGTGCCTAAATAAGCACTGTAATTTACAATAATAAAAAACAGTAATGAAAAAGAAAATGTGAAACATAAAAATGAGCAACAAGAGATAGTGAACGAAAGACAACACATTATTCAAATTATTTGTCGTATTAAATATTTAATGTAAAGCAAGTTTATTTTTCCGTTAAAAGTGATCCCAGCTATAATGTTCTGCTGCCCAGCTGTACAGAACCCTGCTTTCAAGTATGAAATGTAACCATTACCAAATGGGTATTTACCTCCTAAAGACCAAAAATCTCAATAAGATCTAAGGTCTCCCAGTCTCCATCACGTGGCTTGCAAGCTTTTGCTCTGAGGCACACTCACTGGAGGCAGTACACCTGCCCGGGTTGACAAACTGGGCAGCAGACCTCCTCAAGAGGAGCTGTTAGTAACCCCTTGTTAGCACAACAGGCTGGTTTTCAGCCCTGAGGCTGTCCCTGTGCGGCCAGTCATGGAGTCTACCCAAGCGCCGCTCACGTGCTGAGGATGTTATGGCATCCAGAACCATCGAGCCTGCAGCCTGGGTCTGGCCCCTGAACGGCTGCATTAGAGCTGACTGGGTCTGTCCAATAGGGTTATTGACACCCTGCAAAATGCCAGAGCAGCGTCCACGCATTCCCAGTACGGATACAAGTGGGGCGTCTTTCAGACGTGGTGCCTGCCTCGGGGGTTCGACCCCACAACCAGTCCCATGGCAGTTATACTGCAATTTTTGCAGGACCTGTTTGATGAGGGGAAATCCCCCTCTACATTAAAGGTCTATCTGGCAGCTATTTCAGCTTGCCATGTCAAAATTGACTTGGTCTCCCCAGGAGCTCACTTCCTGCCAGAGAATTTTCTAAAGGAGCTTGGTGGCTTTGGCCGCCTATGAAGGATATTGTTCCTCACTGGAGGCTTAACGTGGTGCTTGATGCACTAATGAAGCCTCCATTTGAGCCCTTGCATTCAGGTGAGCTGAAATTTGTATCTCTCAAAGCGGCTTTCTTGCTTGCAATCACCACAAAGCAGGTAAGTGAGATGCAGGCATTCTCAATTGCAAAAGCGTGCTTAATTTTTGCAGAAGCCAGGACAAAGGTTAGGCTCCGTACCAATCCTGCCTTTTTGACAAAGACTATCTCGGCATTTCATGTCAACCAGTATGTGGAATTGGAGGCTTTCCATTCACCTCCTTTCCAGTTTGCCAGAGAGCGGCAGCTCCATACGCTATGTCTGGTATGGGCCCTAGCATAATATGTTGACTGGACAAAAAGTTGGAGGCAATCCAAACAATTTTTTGTCTGCTATGGGGCCAAGTCCCATGGTCAAACCCTGTCTAAGCAGAGGCTGTCCAAATGGATACAGCGAGCCAATTTGCCCCCTCCAGAAAAGCTCACTGCCCATTCCACCAGGGGCATGGCAACTTCGTGGGCTTCATTCCAGCGTGCATATGTAAAGGACATTTGCAATGCAGTGGTGTGGCTACTCCCCATACCTTTACTACATTCTACAGACTTAATGTCATTATCCTCAAAACCCTGGTTTTGGAACTAGTGTTAAGGGTGGCTTCTCAGTCAACCTTACAATACAGACATAGAGGTGAGTTTCTCCCTCAGTTATTTAGACCTAGCCTCTTGTTATTGGGGTTGCTGATGGTAAGGCACAAGGCAGCCTCGGATTAGCCTTGTAACATTCCAGTCATGCAGCAATCTTGCCCTTGTGACGGCTTGGGTATATTGACCCATTCGGTAATGGTTACATTTCATACTTGAAAGGGAACGTTAGGTTATTATCATAATCTTGTGTGACAGGGTGGCTAAGTGGTGACGTCAGGCCAGATGCAGGAAGGAAAAACTGACACCAGGTAGGTACTGCAGGACAAAAAGGATGTGACGTGCGCCTCTTATTTTTAAATAACAAAAGTCAAAATAAATATTTAAACAAAACAGACTTGCTCACAGAGCGAAAATAAAACAGTTAAACAAAACAAATCACAAACACAAAATACAAAACAATACAGGTCAGGCTGGGCAGTAGCCTTCAATGATCCTGTATTTATCTGCTTTTTTGAATTTCTCTCTCTTCTCCGCTCTCGCTCCTCCTCTGAACACCCACCACGAGTGCAGAAAGCTTATATATAGTGGCCGAGGGGTTTAACTGGCAAGTAATTATTCTATTACCCCTCGGCCACAATCTTCACAAGTTTTTTTAATTATTCCTGGCAGAGGATGAGCCCTAATCTCGCCTCTGCCAGAACACGTTTTAAATAAGACAATAACAAAACATACGGCGCTACGCCATCATATATATACATACAATAATAAATCATAAAACACAAATACAAAATAACACAGGGTGGAGGGGAAAACCCCGTTCTAAAAATAAATAAACAAATAAACGTACAGGGCTCCTCGCCTGGTTCTCTGAAATAGAAATGTAACCATTAACCTTCAAGGTCGCTGTGCCCGTGATTGCAAATTATGCTGAGATCTATGCACGCAGTCCTTTATACCCTCAGGGACGGACATGACTATCTCACAGGCTAGGCTGAGCAGCTTTGTTGTATCTTATTCAGGTTTCGGGTCTTTAGGAGGTAAATACCCATTTGGTAATGGTTACAGTTGTATTTTAGGGAACCAGGATTATCTTTCGGCTTTATGTAATACATACCACACCGAAGGCAACACCCGCAATTTAACTGTCAAGCATGTATATAAAGCGACGTCTCTAAGATACACTATAAAGGGGACCAGAGTCACACACTGTTCTCTAATTCCTAGGGAGAACATGTAGGTTAGGTAGGAATGGGCTGGCCCTTATTAAAGTTGACCACAATATTTTAACTGCAGCATGTGGTAACTGCCTTAGTTTGTAATATGTTAATTTATATTCCAGGAAATATCATGCAATTGTCAAGATCCGTTAGTGCAGGAAATTAAATTTGAGTGTGGTCATTGGTAAAAACCTGAAATATAGTGGAAATACTGCTGAGTCATTATGATGCTTGCTTTTTGCATTTCCATTCGTACTTCAGGTACTTCATCAGCTTGTCAGTGTATCAGGAGACATCAACACATGCATTCCTCTAACATACTGTGTTACTCATGTGGTAGACAAACCAGTTCTCTAGAAAGAGCACCTTATCTTCTGTTTATCTTCAGATAAATATGGGCATACCTCATTTAATCTTCTGTTTATCTTCAGATAAATATGGGCATACCTCATTTAATATTTAGGTTATGTGAAGATTTAATAGCTTTCCATTTGTGTCTGAAAACTCACATTTTAAAAAAATGGTTAAAGGCAACTTTAATGTCTTCCGAGTTACTGAGAGCTTTAAAGCAATCCAGTCAGCCATACATCTCCATGTAATGGATATTTAGACCAGTCTTAATACTGTATATCTCTTCTGATATCATTGCATTTTAATGACTTTAATCTCAACGTTTGTCACAGATTGTTATACATTTATTTTACTATTGCGACAAGATTAGCGCTGATGGGGTCAGTATTTAAAAAAAAATGTACGGAATGTGGTCAGACTCAAATTGAATAATTGATTGCCAATTTGAGTTCAACCACATGAATAAAACCTGAGCGAGTTCATATCTCCTGGGCTCCTGTGTTACTGTTTTCACCCTTGAGCAAAATGAATACAGGCGTTGAGTCTGATAGTCAAAACAGTGAGTCGTTAATGCGGCTTTAACACTGGAAACAAATCCCAGATTTGATGCAGTTTAGTGGTTTTTTTCAGTGTAGATACATTAAGGCTGGAGTTGACTCTGCAGTGCAGTACTTTAATCTGTGCAGGTCTAAACACATTTTTGCGTTATTTTTTAACGTGGCTTAGTTTATTTCCACACACTAAGCCAGTGTAAAATTGCTCTGGTAGTACGTAATTAATGCAGACTCAAAACCCAGAGATGGATTCGGGGAGTCCAGTAGTCAGTTGCTCTCAAAGAGCATTAAGGTAAGTGTGAACAAAACACTCAACACCACTCTAAAGTAGTACTGTGAAAATTGTTTTAGACTTACAGGCTGGAGCAACAGGTTGTGTGCCGTCTGTGATATAAACACCAAGATAGAAAAGCTTGGGTGATTTATTCGAAGAGTTTCTTTGTTAGTTTCATGGCTGGTTTCACAGTCCCAGATTAGCACTAATCTTTGTTTACTTTACCTAAATTAACATTGGGTAATCCAGGACTAGTACTAATCAGGGTATGTGAAACCAGCCATCATTGTTTAAAGTGTCAAAGAGCTTAAAAGTGCAATCCTGTATCATGCGTCTGTTATTCTCGTCGCTAGCCAGCCTTAACCGCTCGTCTACCTTTCCCAGCCCTACACCATTATTTGTTTCTTGCATGTACAGAATTTCTATGATGTCACCTTTAGACCGGTGTGATCATCAAGCACACCTCCTGTTTTTTTTTTTTTTTTTTTTTAACAAGAACGTATACTGGTTGAAGCAATAAAACGACCAGGCAGACGAAGCTTTTTATTCGTCATCTCATTGCTACAACCTGCAGCTGTCAGAAAATCATTCTTTGTCACAGTTCTGTCACCCTGAGAAAGGTAACAATTATTTTCATTTATTTGTACAATCATTGTATTTGGAAATTCAATATTTATTGCTTGATACTTACAGCTTTTTAATCATTTTAATTTTATAAGAAGTAGCTTAATTTAATGTTTGGCTTTGGAGGACACTGCTGCTGTACCCTTGAGCAAGGTACTTTATCTAGATTGCGCCAGTAAAAACCCAACTGTATAAATGGGTAACTGCATGTAAAAATAATGTGATATCTTGTAACAATTGTAAGTTGCCCTGGATAAGGGCGTCTGCTAAGAAATAAATGAAACACATAGAACTAAGTTGATGTTCTTTGTTGGGTTGCATTTTTACTAAAGCTAAAGAACGTAAAACATATTTGCTTTGTTTGTTTCACAATACATAAATACGTGTATTATTTTCATTATTAATAATAGGCTCCGGGCGTCTCCGGACAGGTTTTAGGACTATACATTCATTTTTTTTTTTTTTTTTAATTACATCTCAATCCTAAAATTCTAGGTGATGCAAAACGTTTGCTGACATTGCTGCAGGCACAGAAAAGTTTAATTGCGTGACAGTGGACCAGTAGTTGTTTATAGTTAAACCTTGAACAGGATCATCGCGTATCTGATTTGGTACATTGCAATCATGATCTTGTTTAGTCTGAATTAGCAAATGATCCACCTGTGATGATTTACTGAATCTGGTACACTACAATCGGCATTAGCTGGTATACTAACTTAAACTAAACTAAACCTGCTTAATCTACTAGTTTATTAGACACTGCCACATCAAGTGGACTAAGTGTGGTACACTGCAATTGATCCTCTGTGGCTCATTTTCTTATGTCAGCCTTATTTCCCTGCTCTGGTGTTGAACAGACCATTCCAATATAAAAATAAGTGCCTGAGGGAACCCAGGCATTGCTGTTTGTCTTGTCAAGGGCAGATGTGCAAGTGAGGGTAGTATGGGTAGTTGTTTTCACTCTATTTTGGGCTTAAGGTTAGATCTGAGATTTGAGGGATAAACCTGTTTAGTTCTGACAATGGGGGTGGGAAGGGCGACATGGGCAGAAACTCTGTATTCACAGGCTGTTCTTGATGTGCTTCATCAAACAATCAACGCAGCTAATAATTATAATAGTAAGGGATGTTATGAAACTAATAAAGCTGTAGTATAAATGGTATACAGTGCTTACTAAACTTTTTTTTTTTTTTTTTTTTTTAAGATGGAAAAACTGAGCTTTTTTCTCTTTCTTCTTATCGGTGGGAATTTCCTACTGGTTGTTACTTGTTATCAAAATGGCCAAGTTACTCCCTCGTGTATTAACATGATACCAAACCATGGTGTCAGTGCCCAGACTACACTTGCTCCCTATAACATCACAGCAAGTAAAAACACATACAGCCCCGGAGAGAAAATAACAGGTACCTAAGAAACAGCCTCTGCATTTGAAATTGTTTTAGAGGCACTTTTTTTTCTTCTTTAAAAAGAATGATAAATAAAAAATAAAATTCCCAGAAACAACTATTACTCCTTATCTCATAAACATTTAAAGAATGTTTCACTGTCTAGAATGACAACCGTTTTAAAGTGCCAATAGCATACATTTCCAATATATAAAATACTGTTTGTTCTTTTGTTTTGTTTTCTAACTGCTAGCATGAATCTAGAATTCACACGCTTTCCCTTGAGCAAAAACGTGCGTGTGTATATATATGTATATGTATATATATGTATATGTATGTGTGTGTGTAATATATATATATATATATATATATATGTGTGTGTATATATGTATGTGTATATATATATATATATGTATATATATATATATATATATATATATATATATATATATATATATATATATATATATATATGTGTATATATATGTATATATATATGTATGTGTGTGTAATATATATATGTGTGTATATATATGTGTGTGTATATATACATATATATATGTATATATGTATGTGTGTATATAAATATATATATGTGTATATATACATATGTATATATGTGTGTATATATATATATGTATGTATGTATGTATATAAATATATTTCTTCTAGCATGTCATCCCTTAAAGTATATGAGAATCACATGTGTGTTCTATATGTAAAAGTCCTATTGAAATAAATGAAGGTAAACTACAATGTGATATCCATATAAAACTAATGGCAATGTTTTTACTTGGTAAATAGAAATGTACTATATTGTTGTAGTGTGAGCACCTCAGAATTCCTTCTTCTATCTGATGTAGGGTTTTTATTTGCTTTGTTTTTTGCTTTTAAAGTGACTCTCCAAGGAAGCGATGTTTTTGAAGGGTTTCTTTTGCAAGCTCGAACAGCTGGAGGAACTGCTGCTGTCGGTACTTTCACTATAACAAATGCTACAATTTCTCAAGGTCTAGACTGCAACGGACCTGTAAGTTGTAATGTGCTTTTTTAAAAATATTTTTTGTTGATAGTCTTTTACTGTATTTTTAAATCTGAAGTAAACCTGCTATTGGTTCAACCGAAATTGCAGCTTAATTTATTGAATCAGAAATCAGGGGTCGTGTTCAGTGTCTTCAAGAAAGACAAATTCCGAACAAGTGCTGTCAAAGATGGAAATCCTACTATCAAACAAAGTTTAACACTTGAATACCTAAATCAGATATCCTGCTTTCAGGAAATTTAAATTGCTCCTACAGATCAGTATTAAAGTGACTGTAGCTGACCAAATAATTTATAAATCTCACACGTCGTGCACTTCAGTTTGCTTTGTAGGTCTCAAGTGTGCAGTTTTGAAAGAACTACATTAGGCTACAGAAAGTTCTAATTGTTCATGCTTTACTCTCAGGGAGTCTGCTATTGCTTCACTTCTTAATTACTTTTACCTCAGAAGCATCATCTTGATCGAAGCATTTTACTGGCTAAAAGCATGTCAGTCAATAGTGGAAGCAGCTAATTGGGTAATGACGGGAAAGAAGGCGTTGAAGGGTTTAGGACTGTGACAGAGTAGTGTCATGGCCCAGGCTGGCTACTGGCAGGATTTAGAGACAGAAAGCTGCAGTTTTAAAGCACTGCTGCGCACTTCCTTAAGTTACAAATAAACGGGCACAAAGGCCAAAATAAAAGGTTAAACAAAACAATAACTTTCTCCCCCAAGGATTTTACTTCCTTTTATACATGTGGCCACTCCCATTTAGCATCAGATACATAACTGGGGAACCGCCTACACCTGTGATTGCTAGCAGCGATAGATTTAACCCAATCCCTGCCAACCTTATGTTCCCACACACACACTATTTACAGCAGCAGAGGGCTTCTGCCCTGCCACAGAGACAATTTAACAGAGACTTTACTGGTGAAGTGGCAGAGGAAGTGCAACACTACCGCAAGGCATGACTGGTAATAGGATGTCATTAACTTTAGTGTCATACCAGATGTCATCTTTTAAAATTAAAATGCATTTTTATTGTAACAATTTTTGTTGTATAGCCTTCAACCAATTAAATTGAACATACCTAACATTTTCATCCTTATTTACACATTTTTAATCCGTGCAGTCTTTTGTTAATTCTTGAGCCCTGAAGATTATTAATTGTTTTCTTTCTTTTTAAAATTAAGAATTCTGCTGTAAGTCACAAGTCCAGTACAGGCCTAACAAACATCCAAGCCACCTGGGTGGCGCCAAGTTCTAGCGCTGGAGACCTTGAATTCAGGTTTGCCCTTTCTTCTCATGGGGTAATGGCAATATTCAAGGAACGGCATCCTCTGTTATTTATACTCCTTAGAACAGGAGGGGAGGGGGTGGGGTCAGAGTACTCTTAATGTGTTCCTATTATGATTTAAAACAGGTTGTTTGCCAATCTCAAGTAAATCTAAAACCTCAACAGGGATTACCAACAAGGCAAGCCAGGGATCTAGCACAAATACCATTACAATTTGGTTCTGCCTCACACAAAACAATACAATGTTCATTCATGTACTTTTTTTTTTTTTTTTTTTTTAGAGCCACCTTTGTTAAATCAAAGCTTACATTTTGGGTTCAAGTTAAAAGTTCACAAGTGACTTTCAATACTACTGCATTTGGAAGTTCATCGTCATCATTTAATCCAGTAAGTGTGTTTATTTTAATGTTGAAAACATTTACTGTAGGGCAAGGGCTTCTGTTTTTTCTGTCTTATTTATTCTCTTATTTGTTAATTGTACAATTACATTTTCCAGGCTTTCTAAATGTATAAACATGCAACTGTGACAAGCACTGTATAATATGCTGATCCAGGTCTATGGTAGTCCCTACAGAATAGTTTGTTGGTCTGTCTTCTGTATTCTACCAATCCAGTCTGTGCTTTAACAACAGTTTACCTGAAGTTACTACAGGTGTGTAAAAAAGATGATAACTCTGACAAGACATGACTAATTATACACCATTTAACCATTGCATTTGTCAACTTCTCTTCATTTGCTGGTTGGAATATTTTCAGAAATATCATTTCTGATATAGAACCATTATGTAAACCAGCATATGCAGTGCAGTCAGAGCCCTTAAGTAAAAAAATATTTTATCAGAACACAGACAAAGTATTCATTAAAGTGAAGCTCTGAATAAAGATGCGTTACTGCTGATTATATATATATATATATATATATATATATATATATATATATATATATATATATATATATATATATATATATATATATATATATATATATATATATATATATATATATATATATAATTTTTATTTATTTATTTGTGTGTTATTTTATTTTTCAGAATATTATGCTTCATCTTCCACTGATTCTGTTTGTCAGCGGCATCCTGATGTGTTACAATTAGATGGATCTGAAAGCAGCTGGAACAAACATGTGTTCATCTTTAAAAACCAGGCCTTGACAAACTCTGTTAATTCCTTATCAGTTTAACTACAGAATCTCAGTGAATATTTGATCTGAAGATAGTCTTCATTTATCATGTAGGAGTGTTAGGGGCTGGTTGTAATTAGGATATGTTGAAACACAGCTGATAACTTTATGGTTTGAGTTGCCAAAACTGAAAACCACTGGTGAATTCCAAATATCAATACGCATGAAACTTTCCTAGACTGCTGTTGGTTTCTTTCAGTCAAGAATGTTAATGAATGCCTTTTTTTTATTTACCAAAATAATAATTATAACATTTTAAATAACTCTCAAGTTTAAAGCTTTCTCTGCACATATACAGTACTAACACAAATTATGGAAACAGCAAATGATTTAAAGAACGACTGGGGGTAGTGATTTTATTGCCCATTTTTCCTCACTCGGGCCCTTTTTATTAAATATCTTGCTATCCCTCAATAGATAAGTATTAACGGATTTTAGAACATCCCTTTCCTTCCTCAAGATGGTATTTCCCTCACAAGATCCACAGTGACTGCTTATTATTTATTTAGCAGACGCTGTTACCCCAAAAAGCAGGACAACACCCCAGAAGAGGTCACTTTATAACAACAATGGAGTGATAGGAAAAATGTAAATAAACATTGTGCATTAAATGACACTTGCTTACGACAATTCAGTAAGTCATTATACTCCCGTGACAGATGTATAACACATTACTAACACAGTGACAGATGTATAACACATTACTAACACAATTCTAATGCAATAAAACTATTAAAATTGAAATTCATGGTGTTTGTTTTGTATGTAGTCTATGGAAATAAGCAGTAACATTGTATGGATATTGGATATAAACTATATTCAGTTGTATTAGTTTGTAAAATGGCAGACAGCTTCTGCCTTTCTAATTTATGATACGAGTGCCTTCACATGAGCACTTTTGGTGGGCAAGAGAACTGCAAAGCCAGAAGACACACTAATACTGTAAGCCAGGGCCAACTGTACATATGAACTTATTATAAATCATGTTTTAATAAAAAAAGAGAACACAAAGCATAGATGTTGTTACGCATGTCTTCAGAATGTATGTACAGCTATGGCTAAAAGTTTTGCATCACCCAATAGAATTAATTTTACTTCAGAAAGTCAAATGAAACCTGCTGAATAGTCTTATGTTAACATATTGAATTACATGTCGCTTTGTAGTTTTCCATATACTTTACGAAAAAGTGACAAAAACTGAAAAATGTGACATTTTAAAATCATGAAATACTGTGCTACTACTATGGTTTCCAGTAGATGTTTGCAATATAATTTTGTAGTTTCACAATGTTAAATAAAATCTCTCTCTCTCTCTCTCTCTCTCTCTCTCTCTCTCTCTCTATATATATATATATATATAGTAAAAGATCCGCCCTCACCGCGGTTCGTTGCCCCTTTAAAAACACTGACCCAGCACACACAAATGGATTTTTGAAGCGCAGTTGCGCAATTTTTAATGAAAACACACAAAACAAAATAAACAAAACAAACACCTAGCTCTTCTTTGAGCAATAACTAAAACAAAACAGGAACCTAAACAACAGGACAGCTAAGCTGTTTACCTGTAACAAAACAAACAAAATCACACACACAAAAAAGGACTCGCGCTACCTTTTTTTTTTTTTTCTTTTAAATTACGGCTGTACCCACACACCAGCACAGTCAGGCTTCTACCCTCTTCAGCAGCCGCCCAGAGCAGACTGACAGCTCTCCTTTTAAACCCTGCACCTGGCTCTAATTTGCAATAGCCAGGTGCAGGTAATGATTAAACAATAAAACAATTAAACAATTAAACAAAACAATTAAACAAAACCAAAATGTGCCTTACGCACATGTTTTCCTATAGGGAGGAATTAACCCCCTCCCTGCTGTCTCACACATCCTCCCCCCCCCATGTCTTTTCAAAACATCGGCCACCTCCCGCCACCCTTAAAAGACCACCCACCCTCAAGTCCACAAATGTCAATTTTCGCCCTCTTCCACGGGCGGGCTTGAGGGTGGGTTGGTCCCTCCGGCGTTTCCAGGGAGGGACCCATAGCGCAGACCGGTGACCGGGAGCCAGGACTGACAGGCAGAGGCGTGCGCCTGTGGACCTGCGCAGCGACCTCTGGAATCCCAGGTGGAGCGCAGCACTAGGCAAGGGGAGCAGAGCAATCAGCAGGGGGGACGCTAGTGACCTCTGCCTCTTGCGCAGCGACGTCTGGGATTCCAGGGGGAGTGGAGTAAGGGACCAGGCAAGCGACTGTGCCTGGCTGTACTGCGAACTGGGAGCAAGGTCCAGTGCAGGGAGGTCTGGGAATTCCGGCCAGGTGTCCACGATGACGGGACAGGGAACCTCCCTCTGCAGCGCCGGACTCACTTGCACGGTTGATTGTTCTGGAAGCGGCAGCTCCACCCCCTCTGGCTCTCGGGACGGCAGTTCCACCCCCTCTGGCTCTCGGGACGGCAGCTCCCACTTTTGCAGCAGCAGCAGCTCCAGTTCAGTTGGCTCCCGCTCCTGTATTAACAACGGGGCCACGCCCAGTTCCTGCCTCTGCCTCTCCATTTTCTTCGTCTGCTCCTCCTGAGCAGCGGTGTTCTTATTGAACCTCTCTATTAAATCTTTAAAATCCATATTTGGGTCATTAGGGGCGCCCCCACTCGCTGCCACTATATGTAAAAGATCCGCCCTCACCGCGGTTCGTTGCCCCTTTAAAAACACTGACCCAGCACACACAAATGGATTTTTGAAGCGCAGTTGCGCAATTTTTAATGAAAACACACAAAACAAAATAAACAAAACAAACACCTAGCTCTTCTTTGAGCAATAACTAAAACAAAACAGGAACCTATATATATATATATATATATATATATATATATATATATATATATATATATATATATATATATATATATATATATTTAAATTATGTAAATCCTAAAATTCTTGCTGATGCTAAACTTTTGGCCATAGCTGTAGGTTTAGAATCTGTAACGTATTTGATAAAAACTGAACAATCATTTATACTTTAAATACAACTAAATAGGCCTATATGAATTTAATCCATATTAGAAACCAGGACTTTCATCCACTAATCAGGAAACTACCAAACAGTAGATGACTACGGAAAATTCAGACTAGCTTTAAAAAAAAACTGATGAAAGTAAAACATTGAAAGGTAAATAAATTTGTCATTTCAATGATTAAAATCATAATAAAAGCATTTACATTTTTCCACTGCTGTGGGTAGTTGACTCTACAGTAAACGCCTGAGTCATTACCATGCCGGTTAATCCTGAATGGTAATGCCCTCTAACAGGGCTCTGTGAAAGCAGAAATAGACATTGTTCTTGAGAAACCAGTTTGTCTATCATATATAGGGAAGAACATTTTTTCCCCCTCAGCACTGCTATGAGAAAACAGCAACAGTGAGTCAGCACTATGGCTGAACACAACTATAATACCAATAGTACACATCTTTTGACACACAAACGCAGGAAATTATTTAGAAACAAATCAAATTAAATGACGCACATCTCTGACACAGGAAGTGCAGTTAGTCTCGTATCACATCAGCCTAATCCCTTGTGGGAAAGTTTGGCATAACTTGATTTTAATTAAGCATTATAAAATGTCAAGAATAGAGGGAGCACTCTCATTAGCTAACAATAGACAAATCACCATGAACCAGTGTAGAAAACATTATCAACTTAAAAACTAGAATCGACAGAGACCTTTTGAAGATAACAGAAGCATTTTCTTAAACACATTCACCTTGAAAAGGTCTGTTGATTATTTTTGTATTGGTTGTCACGTGAATCAGGCAGAATGGTGATAGACGTTCCAGGCTGTGCTGGTGAACACTTTCCATTCAGCACATCATTGTTTAGGTTTTCACAGGTGAGTTTTATTAAGCCTTATCTCATTGGCTAACAAAAAAATAGACATTCTCAACTTCAAAATGGGAATCAACAAAGAGACCTTTTGAAGGTGAATGGTTTTAAAAGAAGACTTTATTGGTGGTGACATATCAACACAGTTTAGAATACTTGTTAGACCCTCTGTTCCTGACATTTTATAATGCTTAATTAATATTGTTTGTAATTTTAAGCGACCTAAACCAGTCCTTGCTTCCTTTTTCCGTTTTTTTTCTGTGCTGTTCCTGACATTTTATAATGCTTAATTAATATTGTTTGTAATTTTAAGCGACCTAAACCAGTCCTTGCTTCCTTTTTCCGTTTTTTTTCTGTGTGCAGGTGGTTCCTAAAGCCCTCCACGAACTTCCTTCTGTTAATCAGCCACGGTGAGTGGATTTGTATTTTGAAATAAGCACAGTGGTGTGTTTGCCAGTAATTTTGTACGTTTCTTTAACTTATTTTGTATAGACTGAAAAAAGCATACCTATACATAAAAAAACAGAAACTAGACAAATGTGCGAGTCTCAAGGACATTCAACCTTTCAAAACTGTCTAAGAAAAGGGGTTTGTCAAACTAGTGCAAGACATGACTAATGACAGTGCTACTTAAAGTTACCACACCCAAGCATAATTTGAGGGCGTTGCCGTTATTATCTAGCTGAATAGAAAACGAAAGAACTGTGAAACGAATGAAACTCACTTAATTAATCCCACTGTTGGGCGTATCAAGTGGACTATACGAAACTATCTGTACTTCCTCTGCTAGACAGATGTTTCGTTTCATTTGTTAAAAAAATAAACAAAGACACACTTTGTAATTCCCCGCTTTCCTGTGTGAAAACCGTACAGTATTTTTCAAAATATTGGTGGTAATAATATTGGTAATAAATTGTGTTCGGCCAGAGTGCTTCATCTGTTGCAGTGCTGAGGAACTATTTCTGCTGCAGGTTACCCGCAGACAGCTATATAGGATGCAAATGTTTTCTGTTTTGTTGTTTTTTTTTTTTTTACCTCGGTGTTGTTTAATACACTCGGGCAAGGTAAGTGACGAACTTGTTTGCTCTGTACAATAAATAACAAGCTAATAATATTTGAGAAAAAAAATTGAAGTAGCCTTTGTTTAGTGTTTTTGTTGTTGTCGTTGCTGTAGTTAATGCTTCTACAAATGAAAGTTTTACAGTTCAGGTGTCATGTTCCTCGGGTTGTGAACAACAGAAAATCTTCCGACAATGGCCGCTTCTCAGTATTTGTTTTATGAGGGGTAAATTGGGATTTTTATTTTCATTTTTTTGTAAATATTAAGATGTGGTTGAACAGGCATATTCTACGTTTAATGCATACCGACAAAGGTTTGGATAACATCAATTTTTTCTACTTCAGTGTACGCCGTAATAGAAACCTAGATATTTAAACAACATACAATCTAAAGAAATCTATAGAAAACAAATTATCTAAAGAAATCTATTGAAATACGTCTATGTTTTGGTGAAAATCTAAATTCTGCCTAGGCTGGAAGCTATTGTGATATATCTCCAGCACCTAATGTTCGCAAGAATACTCTTAGGTTAAGGTCCCAACTGTCCTTCTAAGGACTAGTTTAAACAACAGTTTAATTGCATTTTCCAAGGGTCCAGTCGTTTTTAATAAACGCATTCATATAGGATTCAATAAAATACTGAAGACATGGTATATTTCAACAGAATAAGGACATACCTACTGTTTTATTTAACATTATTTTATAGAGTAATTTATCTTGAAAAACTGAAAACTGCATTTTGTTGTAAAGATCTTTGCCTAGTATGTTTATTTCATGCATCTGTCATTACAGACGGTACTATTGGTGTAATTAAGTTTATTATATTACAAAATGTTAGATTTTTATTATCTATAAGTAAAAAAAGTGTTTTGGATTTGGAGTTAAATTAACATTTTGAAGCGTGGATGAACGGCTGCTCTAAAAAATGTGGTTGACAGTTTTTTTTTTTTCTTTCTTTAGATGGGCAATCGGAACTGTTTCTTCTTTCTTCTCATCAGTTGTAATTTCATGGGTGTCTCTGGCTATCCAAATGGCTTAGTTACAGATTCATGCAGTAGCATGACACCACAGCATGGTGGAGCCAATGCTCAGACTTCAGCTGCTCCCTTCAGCGTCACAGCTAGTAAAGCCACATACAGTCCAGGAGATCAAATCACAGGTACACAGCAAATGACCATTCATACCACCAAACTGTCATCTACCAGAGGCAAACAATCCCAGCCCTTGAGCTCTCAACCCTACAACCAAACTTACTTAATTGAACCAATTTCACCTTATATCAGTTTATTTTATGACCCGTATAAAACCGAAAGTACTCGGGAGCCCCAATGCTAGATTTGTGCCCCTCTGCCATATACTGTATTCAGATTACAGTTACAGCAGGAAATGACAGTGTTTCTTATAGCTGATGAATGTCTTTTTTCCCCTCGCAAAGTGACTCTCCAAGCTAAATCAGGTACCTTCCGAGGGTTCTTGCTGCAAGCTCGGCAGATTGGAGGAGGTGCTGCTGTTGGTTCTTTCAAAATCACTGATCCTACAAACACTCAGGGTCTAAACTGCAATGCAGCCGTAAGTTTTTCTTTGGTTATTTATGTATTTATTTATTTTGAAATAGTATTTATGTTAAGGTTTCACCAGTGGTGTCCCCAGACAGGAATGACATTGAAGAATCCTATTTCTAGTAATGGTGCTATTAGAGATATATCACTTGCTACATTTATATTGTTTGTGTCTAGAATGGAGGAACCTATCCTTCTGTCTGGACAAATGTCACATTTCTAGATGAACATGCAGTGGATGTAGGTCATGTTGATCTACTTATTAGTTATACTGGCACCTGTATGTAATTGTCACAAATACTAACATATTTGATATTACAGTGTAAACCACTTAAAATAAATTTAAACTGTATTCCCAATATGTTTGCAAAATCCACATCTGTGTGCAATCAATATACCAGTAAACACCAATGTTGGGCACATTACTGAAAAGTTAATTATTACTTGTTTCTTCAGAAAAAACTAATAATGGCCTTACTTATTACTTAATAAAAAAAAAGGTAGAGCGTTATATTACTCATTATATTTCCTTGTCTTGTCCTGCGAAACAGTTGTTGTGACTTGTTTACTATTTAGCTATATGTCTGGTAATTAATGTATTAAATGTCACAGGTTTTTAAAATGTTTGTAGTATAACAAACAAACAACTCAATTAATTGGGTATAAGATTGTAATTATTACAATACATGTGACTTTGAGCAAGTCGAAGGAGAGGGAAAAAACAAAACAAAAAAAAAACATAAGTTGTAATACATTTTGTTAAATTACTTAACGTATTAGATACACGTATTTTGTAGATACATACTTTTGCATCAATTATACTGTAGTATTTTTCATGTGCATGCAATTTGAGTTAGAATTTGAGTTGAGCGTACATTCAGTCAAACTATTTTAAACGTTTTGTTTATAAATCTGAATAGTCCTTGTTGTATCACATCAAGAGGAGCTTAGGTTACTGAACAGGAAGCTGTGTATGTACCTGTCGGGATCTCTGTTATGACTTTATTAAGCTCTGTACTCAAGACTTAATCCTGATTGTGTGCACGCAATGAAAGCTGTGTTCAGGGTTTCCATGTGTTAAAGGAAAGTCATTTTGATGTGAATAAACTTCCTATTGCTCTTGCTAACATTCATAAACAGGCACTGCTCAATTGGACGAGGATGTACAAACATAATTACTTTATTTGGAATAGCAAGGATATACAATATAAAAATAGATCTTTTGTTTTTCCAAATATGGTATGATAATAACCTTTTGTTGTTGAGTCAATTACTTAATAGTGATGGACAACTTATTCAACGTTTCTAAACTTTCAAAATTCCTGTTACTGCTAAGGAGTTTGCTGTAGGTTTTGATGAAATTCCTAGTAGGGCTGCAACAAAGGGTATATTTTGACCTTCAAAGGTTCGGAACACATTACCGAAGGAAGGTTTGAACCTTCGATGGTACTAATTTGCATAATTTACTGGCAATGTCACCATAGCTACTTGTTTATATTTGATTGAAAGTCCTATTTTACAGGTAATCCATATAAATGGAATAAAATGTTTACACATACAGTTTAAAAATAAGTTGTATAGAACAGTAATAATGTTTTTATAATTTAATTAAAAATACACGTTGTTTATTTACGTGTAATTTGATGCTGCTATGCGATACGTACAGTAAGCTTGCATTGCAGCAGCACCAGCTGCAGCGGACTTGGGAAAACAAAGCTTTATTTAACAGTCACCGTTCCAAGCAGGTCATCAGTCACAGTCACATTTTACTACAACTAAAAATTTTAATAGTAAGAACTTATGTTTGTCAAGTGACCCCAGATTGGTTGTGCCTCCATGATACATCAACAGTTGCTAAACAGCAGAGGGTTTTCGAGACATTTCTTTCAATACAGCTTATGATATACAGCGCTTTGCTGTCGAGATGGCAAATGAAGAAATTAAAGGTTTGACTCTAGATAACACGAGCTGGAGGGAGGGTGGGTGGTGCTAAGTTTTCAAAAATTAAAATTATTAGTGTTCGCGATATTTTGTATGTTTCAAACATATTCTACCATAGCACTTCTTTTTACACTGTCTTGTACACTAGGTATTCAGTACATATTTTACTGAAGCAATACAACCGCTATAGGTACCCCCAGTGCTTTGGCATACTATATACCTACTCCATACATGGCAGAGGCGCCACAAAGAGTTACACTTGATTTGGTAGTGGATTTTAATACAACAACTTTTCTTTATGTAATATACATTATACAAATCAAAAGATCGAATTTTGCATGCAAGTGACATTTAATGTGTGATTTTATAGTATTCACACATTATCAAACGGTTTCTGGTAACGAAAAAACTGAACAAAAAAAACACAGTGCGTGAATGCCACCTGACGAACCTTCAAAGATTTAAAACTACCTTCAAATTCCTGGCTAGTCAACGAACCTTCAAACACAGCCCTAACTCCAAGAGCAGCGGTTCCCAACCAGGGTTGTTGGGGTGGGCATGGTGAGCGTTTAATAATATCGTTGTTGTTGGTTGTTTTGGGGTTTTTGGAGATTTTTTTTTTTGTTTAGGTCTGATACCAGTACCTATTTAGTATGGAAAACGTTAGGTTATGGATGTAACCCCGGTTCCCTGAAAGAGAAGATGACCAACAACAATACTTTTGGGATATGCCTGCCACAGGTCAGGTATTTACTGAGCATTTTATGCCAGAGCTGGTGATAGCGACCCCTGTAGACTGGCCAGGCACCTGCGGGCTTGCCTGTAAGCTACCCAGAGCTGCGTTGTCCTCCGACACTGTAGCTCTGTGTTGGCTGCATGGTGGGCCTGCAGAGTGAAAAGAAGTGGTTGGCTAACTGCACACGTTTCGGAGGACAGTGTGTGTTCGCCAGTGTAGGCATATATCGGAGAAAAGGTGACAAGATAAGCTTGTTTTATTTTTTCTGGAAAGTAATACTCCCCTTTTAAAAATCTAATGTGTTATATTGCCTTGTTATTGACAAAAGTAATATTACAGGGAGTGACGTCCTCAGTCGCGCCAACTGAGGGAATAAGAAGTCACACCGCGGAGATCACTTTCTCTTTTGCATCGAACCCGCGAATGTGAAGGTTTGTTGGTCGTCTTCTCTTTCAGGGAACCGGTGTTACATCTGTAACCTAACGTTCCCCTTCAATTCGAAGACCACCAGCAACAATACTTTTGGGGAAGTATATCAAAGCCGTCGCGAGGGAGCGTGAGCGGAGAAAGCAGACGAGGGACATCTCGCTACCACCAAACTAATGTTTGTGGTGCGAGCGTGTAACCTCAAGGACCCTTGTGCCTAATGAAGGCATAGAGGGATCTACCATGTTAAGTCGGTAGAACCTGGTGAATGTATGCGGAGTAGCCCAGCTAGCCTCAGTATCAGTCTATGAAGCTTCTCTAAAGAGGGCCCATGACGTAGCCACTCCTCTGTTAGAGTGTGCGGCCACCCTCCCAGGTGGAGGTAGACCGGCATTGGTATATGCAGTTGAGACTGTGTCCACATCCAGTGGGATAGTCGCTGCTTCGAGAGGGCTTGACCCATGGTCATTTCACTATGACAGCGCTCTCGTCCTATCCACATAACCTCTCAATGCCCAAACCGGGCAGAGGGAATTTTGAAAATACCTCCATTTGTAGGCGTACAGCAACCTTGTGGAGGGGGCCCTAGCAATCTGCAGTGTATTGACAACTGCGTCTGAGAGCCCAAAGGCAGACAGACGTTCCTGTTCAGGGGCCAGACCCACAGTTGGATTCTGCCCGGTTCTGAGTGCCAGAGAGTGCCTCTCACCTGACTCAGGAGATCCATGCGTAGCGGGATCTCCCAGGGCTGGCCTTGTAGCAGCTGGCAAAGGTTTGAAAACCGGATTCTCCTGGGCCATCTGGGGGCCATCTGGGGGCCACTGTCGCCTTCTCTCTCTGGACCTTCTCTAGGAAGGCCGGGAGCAGCGGTATTGGCGGGAATGCGTACAAGAGCGTCCTGGGCCACTCTTGGGTTAGGGTGTCGATGCCTAGTGGACTGCTGCAACGGTGGAGGGAGAACCATAGTGGGCAGTATGTCGTCTCTGCCGTGGCAAAGAGATCGACTCTTGCCTTCCCGAAACTTTGCCAAATGCGCTCTACAACCTGAGGGTGGAGTCACCATTCTGACGGGTGAGGACCCTCCCTCGAGCAGAGATCCACTGCCCAATTCTACAGTGTCCATATTAGGACATCTTCGTACATCAGGCAAAAAGGAGTCATTATGTGCTCTCCTCTGTAACTCCCTCCTCCTCTGAATCTCCCTCCTCCCTCCTCCTTACTCTGAAACTCCCTCCTCCCTCCGTCATGCTCCATGCTCCCTCCTCCCTGGTCTGAAGAGATCAGCCAATAAAGAACCGTTTCCAATTTTCTACAAATTTCTAGAACATTTTTTTTTTTCACTTGGGGTAGGATGTGCAGAAAAATTAAAAAGAAAAAATATATATTTTAATGCATTTTAATTCCAGGCTATAAGGCAACAAAAGGTGCAAATTTTGAAAGGGGGTGTAGACTTTCTATAGACACTGTATGTGATTAAAGGTCGCCGGTTCAAGTCCAGGCTATTCCACTGCTGACCGTGGATGAGAGCCCCCAAGGGGCAGCGCACAATTGGCCGAGCGTCGCCCGGGTGGGGAGGGCTTAGGTCGGCCAGGGTGCCCTCGGCTCACCTTGCACCAGCGACCCCTGTAGACTGGCCAGGCACCTGCAGGCTTGCCTGTAAGCTACCCAGAGCTGCTTTGTCCTCAGACGCTGTAGCTGTGTTGGCTGCATGGCGGGCCTGCAGAGTGAAAAGAAGCGGTCGGCTAACTGCACACGTTTCGGAGGACAGTGTGTGTTCGCCAGTGTAGGCATATATCGGAGAAAAGGTGACAAGATAAGCTTGTTTTATTTTTTCCGGAAAGTAATACTCCCCTTTTAAAAATCTAATGTGTTATATTGCCTTGTTATTGACAAAAGTAATATTACAGAAACGTGATACTTAAGTAACAAGTTACTCCAACTCTGACAAATACAGCGAATCAGTGTTGAACCTTAATGATTAATATGATCTGTGTTTTACTCTAGAATTCTGCTGTCAGTCAAAAGTCTAAATCAGCAAAGTCAGTGATCCAAGCCACATGGAATGCACCCAGTTCTGGCACTGGGAATATCGAATTCAGGTACTGCAGTTTTTTTGTTTTTTTACTTTCTTATAACCCCTGTCCTCATATGGAACAAACATGTAAACACACATTGTGTGTGTGTGTGTGTGTAAAAAATATATATATATACACAATAGTTGTGTTTATTTTTAAACTTTAAACAAAAACTTAACTCCTCACGAATAGACCTTGATTAGTCTTAAACTTCTATATTTTCTCACAGTAACTGTACTTCTCTCTCTCTCTCTCTCTCTCTCTCTCTCTCTCTCTCTCTCTCTCTCTCATATAAAATGAAACAACCTATCTTTTCAGTGCCACTTTTGTCAGAGTGTATGAAACATTTTGGAGCCAAGTAAAAAGTTCACCCATTATAAGTAATACTCCAGTCCCAGCTACCTCTGCACCCACTAAATTGCCAAGACCACCCTTATCATCTAATCCAGTAAGTATTCAATTTCTTACCCTGCTGCCAGGCTTTGTTAGGTATTTGTTAAGCTTCTAGTTTTCTACATAATTAGGTCCCTTTTGCACAGAGAAGACACAAGCAGCTAGAGACTATGGTTGATCTGGCTACCAGCTTCCTGATGTGATGACACTGTCTTGTGCATGTGCAGTGGATTAGATTCTTGGTTATCATTTTGACACAAGTCTGCTTATAAGCATTTTGTTCTGTTGCGTTTTTTTAGTTTTGAACCTAAATCAATCTCTGGAAGCACTATGAATGAATGCAGTCTATAGTTCACATAGCATACAGTAGGTATATTATACATTCTGGAATGTGAAATGTATATTGATATGTTTTTTTAAACACCCCTCAGAGTTCATCCCTGGTATTCATTTCCAGTACTGGTTGTGGCACCAATAAAACCTGCTTCAGCAATCCTGCAGGATGTGATGCAGCCACGAACGCAGACTGCTACTTCATGTCTTCAGCTTCACCGCAAGGAGGCAGTGATGGTATCCAGTTTGAAATTAGCGGCAAATCCAACGGTTACATTTCTATTGGATTTTCAGATGACAGAGACATGGTAATTCATAGAATTAATACACTTGCAAAAAAAAGGGTTCACTTTGTAGGTTTCCAGCCCATCAGAAGTTCTGAAATTGAGGTGTTTTGTATGTAGATGAAAGAAATAGAAGTAGCTATTTTAAGAGTAAACAAAATGTCTGATTTAACTTATCTGATTACAGTATGTGTCTCATCCAAATACAGTAATTCAACTGTTCATACTCAAGTTCCACCTTTTTTATAGACTATAGAAAACCTTTAAATAACTCTTGAGTTAAGCAATGTGGTTAGGGCCCACTATTTCACCCAGATGTGTCTGATTACATAATTGAGTTGAACTAAAACTTTTAAGATTAAATATGTACTGCAAAAAATAGTTTTAAGATAAAATGGTCAATAGCAACTTTTTTCTCAGTTGGTGAGCAAGTCCATAACACAGCAATGCATTCAAGCATTGGTTTAGAATGATACTGTAACCCTGAAGTGTGTATTACTTTTAGATTTTGGTTACTTGCTTATACTCCTAGATTCTGACTTGCCATGTTCAATAAAACGTGTGTTCTTTCAATTGCTGTGTGTTTCTGTAAAGTAGATAAGAGGTGACACATGTTGCAAATTGTAATGATTTAGTGATTGGTGTGGGTTTTTTTTGTGGGTATGTCTTTCAAAAAGTAAATTTTGCATGGTTGAGAAATCAAAAATGAAACAGGCTTACTTTGCCTCCTCAGGGAAACGATGACATTTATATCTGTGGTCAGGATGGTAATGGAAACATCCAGGTCCAACATGCTTTTTCTACAGGAAGAAGTACACCTACAATTAAACCTCTGGTAATTATCTATTAATATGCCGTAAAACTATGAAACGTATACAATTCCATGACAAACTTTGTGATTAGAAGTCCTTCTCAATGTCAATGTCATTATTATTTTTTTTTTCTTTTTAACTTAGGAAAATGTTAACAACATCTCAACTTCTTTCAACGATGGGATCATCAAATGCTCTTTTATAACAAGAAACAGCATATCAACACAGCAGAGAGCTGTGGATACCTCTTACTACATATTTATAGCTAATGGACCTACAAATGGCGGTGTGTTTTGTATGCAGATAATAACCTAGATTAATCTGATTGTACAGTAACTGACAGACCTGTAATTTCATATCACAAGGGCTGACGCGGATAAGATCTTTATTGGCAATATTAACTCTTTATTGGCAATATGGATGCATAGCTGGTACTGCTCATGAAGTACAGAGCTTGCAAACTCAATTTTGCTAAGGTTGAATACTGTTGAAAGCTTCTGTAATTCTGCAATGATTAAGCACAAGTTGAAGCTAGTTTAAACTGCTATATATCTACACTTTTTGTGATTTCATTTGTTTTGTTTTTATATTTTAGTTTTTAGTGTTTTTAAAAAATGTGTAAAGATAAGAAAACCAGATTTAGTTTAACATAACTAGAACTGTATAACTGAGCAGTGTCTTTTAATTTAGTCACCAAAGCACTGTTGGGTGAACTCTTCTAGATTCAGCAACATTACTTAAAAATAAAAAGGCTCTTTGTCTTCCAATGAAGACACTAAAAAAGACACTATGGAGGTTTTCTATTTCACAGTCTCAAATGTATTTTGTATGCCCTGCTGTATTGCTATAGCTGACATGATATGTTTCATTGATCCAACAGGGGCAATACAGTACCATCCTTCAAGACCTTTTATTACTGAGGACAAAGTTAATCTTTTAGGTTCCCAGTTAGCAAGTGGAAATGCAAACACACCTGCTATTATTAAAACGCACGGTAAGCAGCGGGTATAAATTGTTTTTAATGTGTGAACCAATTCCTTTATGGCTTTACTGTATTTAAGTATAACAAATAAAGCTTTATTGGGAAATATATTTCCATCAAACTTGAAAATAAAGTCCACAAAACAGTTAGGGACTTGTGACAAAAATGTAAGGCTGATGAGATGTAAGAAAATGTTATCTAAAGCCTTGGTTTATTGCACCTTTGAATATAGTGTAGACCCAGTACTAGTGAGTTACAAATAATGGTTAACTGAACAACAGTGGTGCAGTTCAATCCTATTTGTCATTCTATGTCAGACAAAAGGTATGCCAGTGATTCATCTTGGACAGAGCCTCAGCTCAGGGAGTGATGATGATAATAATCTGCATTTCTTCCTCCTAGCTCTAATTTTTTTAACTGTTTTTGTTTTGCTCAGTACAACTATGTAATCAGCCTCTCTTTCCCTGACAGGTGCTCTTATGTTAATAGCCTGGATGACCACAGGAAGTATTGGAATGATAAGTGCCAGATATTTTAAGCAAGTATCAAAAGGGATACAGATTCTTGGAAAAGACATCTGGTTTCAGGTATGCAGCGTAAACTTTATTTTAATTACCAGCATTTTATTTCTCTCATAGATTATACATAGAATCATTTTTGTCATTATAAAAAAAGTGTTAAATAATCTTTCTGGATCTAGATTTCACATTACACACTTGGCCACCAGAGGGCAGGTGTTGCACTGCATATGATAGGATGACAAGTGAAGCATAACTATTCAAAACATTCTTTTTTGTTCAGCTTGGACAAAGCTGTAACTTCACCTGAAAATAAAATGTACAAGGAGGAAGATTATACACAAGAGATTTAGTGAGAAATAGCTCTATTGGAAGTGCTGGAATCATTTTTTGTCCCCAGATCAATCTCTTCATTTTAAAAGACCGCTGTAGTGGGAAAGTAACATGACTGGTTGGGACATTGCTCTCCAAAAGTGTGATTCTGCAGTGGTGACTGCCAAGAAAGATACAAGAGCCAGTATGGACCCAGACTGGAAAGTCACCATTGTGGAAACAATTATTTGAATTAAAACGGAGAGCAAATGACCTGCTCTCATACACAAACTTTCAATGGATTCAGAATTTCCTGAACATATTCAGATGCTATTGACCATTATGTTTCCTCTAGGCCCATGTGTTCCTTATGCTGCTAACTGTAGCTGCAACAATCACTGCCTTTGTGCTTGCCTTTGTATCTGTGAGAGGGTGGAGTGGTGTAAGTGTGAAACATTTACTTATTTGATCTTACTGCGGTTATATAACACTGTGAACTATTGTGTAAACTTTAATCCAGAATACTGTATATCTGCAGGTGGTATTTGCATTAGAAATAGTGGAGAATCCAGTATGCAAAAGGTGCTTATTTGTGTACTGTCCACTTTAGCAAAGTAAAGTGTTGTCTAAAGCTATCACTAAAGTGATTACAGCAGCAGTCAACTTAAGAAATGAGTTTTGATAAAGTTTTATAGCACTCAGGGTTTGACATTTGGTCTGGCTATTGGCACAATCCCCAGTAAATAGCAGGGTTAGGTGTGCAGCAGACCATGTACTTTCTGCTTTTAATAGGTGGGATTTATTTTTGTAACCCTATCCTTTATCATTACAGGGCGCTCATCCTGTTATAGGGTGTATAGTGATGGGTCTAGCCTTGATCCAGCCACTTATTGCTGTCTTTCGTTGTGCTCCAGACAGCAAAAGGTTAGTGTGGCATATACAATTTATGAAAACAGTAGCTTTCTTTAAAATGCCAGCCCATTTCAGGATGGTGCTACTACATTCCATATAAAAATTATATTGTAAAGTGCTAAAAGTAAAAATTGTAGGTATACCTTCCCTATATAAACATAGCCCAGACTGCATCGAATTTGAACCATTCATTTTCCAGAAGGAACTTCTTAACTGCCTCTCTTTGTGTGTTTATTGTGATGGTGGTTCCAGTATAAGCATGAATAACCCAGTTATGAAGTACAATTATTACTATGTGTGCATGAAACACATTTTTATTTTGACTTTTAGGAGGATTGTCTTCAATCTCGTGCATGCTATAAATGCTTTGGTGATCAAAGTTCTTGCAGGTGGGTATTTGATTACTGTTGTGTTTATAGCTAGGTTTACCCAGTGCAGCTAGCTGCCTCCCAGTAATTCCTGGAATCAATGATGAAACCAACCAGGAATGTAAGCAACATACTTAACCCACGCCAAACATTAAAAAATGTATCATACCATTCACATGTGGAATAAAATCTCATAAACCATGAGATTAAAATTAGCATTATTAGGGTCCAGTTGCCTTAAAACAAAGATTATTGGCACTTTATGCTACTTTTATGATCATAAAGTTAAAAAAATTATCAGATGTTGCTTGGATGAAACAAACTAACATTAATCTGTTCTTTAATCAACAAAGTCTGGGTTTATAAAGTATTATATAAAGTATTTGCACCTTTAAACCGAAGGTGTGTTTTCTGCAAAGATCAAATTCTATGCCTTTGATTGAATGGGTTCTTGACACAATAGATTGTTACTGCCACCTGATGTCCGTTTTGAGGCTACATCTTGGGAACCACTTGGTCTGAAACTGTTTGTGGCCATTTATTATTAATATATACTGCTGTAAATGTACTGTAGGTCACAGAGACCTGACAGATGTATGTATATATGTTATGTGCAGTATATATTTCATATATTCACAGCAATGGACACATTGCCTTAGTCTTGCACCTATGCATACTTCTGCATTCTCTTAATATAACGTAAGGCAAGCATGCTGTTCTGTGTTGATGTTGCTGTGTTCTCTTTTATTAGTGACCTCAATATTCCTTGGTCTGCAGCTGCTTGATAACTCACCAAATCAATGGCTGCCTAAAGTTATGGGAGGTTTCGTTGGATGGGAATTCCTTATTTATCTCGTACTAGATTTCAATCTCTTTTTAAAAAAGGAAGGTAAGGATCAAGGCACAATTCATTACGAAATAAAAATAAATACTGTATAGTGTGCCCATTTTTTAGCACACCTGTTTCTTCTGTAGTTTTGATTTGTTGCGCATATGAAATCAAACCACCGTAACTGAAAATCTTAGAAAATTGTCAATAGGCAAATTGGTGATTGTCTAATGTAATTGATGGCTTTAATAGGCCACACATGCAATTCATTTAAAACGGTAATAGAAAAGGAACACAGACACAAATGGTAAAATGCATGAAGCTTTTTAGTTGTTTAAGATACCTAATTTAAAAACACAAAGTCGTCTAACATTTTCACACGAGTGCCTATTTATATATCAGTGATTACTGGACCGAAAATTAAAATTCTCACAACCTTGAGATGTTCATGCAGGTAGATATATAGGATATAAATGACAAATCTTGCGCTGTTCTCATAAATGTGCACGCTACTGTAAATTTACAATTCAATGAAGAACAAGCTGATTGATATAAGTGTTTCTGTTTTGTTTTCCAGAATTATATGAAAATGTAGTGAAGGTAATGTAATTTTTTAAACCGTAATTTCTGAATATAATATTATGAGTAGTTATAAATATAATTTTTTTTCTAATCCTGTTTTAGCTGTATCTTGAATCTCTTTTTTTATTCTGTTTTAGACTCCACCTGAACCAATGGTGCTGCTTATTTACATTCTTGGAAACTTGATGTTTTTGATAGCTCTTCTGGTTGGAATTGGCCAAACATAAGCTGACCCACACAAATGGAATGCTCAAACATTATACTGTGGGATGAATAGACACTGCTGGCAGTTAGTCTTTTAATTAGATTATTTTCTTTCTCTCCGTCAGGTGTATAATGTTGTGTATATATTATGATTGAAAATAATAAATCATGTTTTATATACAGCATAAGGATGTTTGACAAAACACCTTCCACAGCACTGTCAATAGGGTGTAGCTAGCATAGCAGAGCCAGTGATTGTTTAGGGAAGACTGTCCACACTCTTTTAAGACCATGCTAATGTAATGAATCTCCTCCTAGTGGCTGGTCAGTTAATACAGACATCAGCATACAACATGTAGTTACCTCTAGACTACAGAGCTTGCTCTTCAGTTGAATGGTAAGCCTTTCTCTTTGAACTGTATGGTTTGCGGTTCTCATCCAGTCCTTGCTTTTCCATTCAATAGCCAAAGTATATTAATTGATGGATTTTTGTTGTGAATATACTTTCTTGCACCGTTTTGCATTTTAAGTTTTGTGTATTAAAAAATAAACAAATGAACTAGTGACCATAATTTCACAAAACTGCATGAATACAGCCATCTGTCATACATGTACAATAATTTATATAATTCAGATGAAACACGACATATCATCAATTATTGCAAACTCTGTTATGCTGTATGAAATCGTTTTGTTGAAGGAAAAAAATTATAGATAACTTTGGCATAAATAATACATTTCAATAAGCAGTTTGCAGGGTCTAGTGGCTGTCTTATCATATCAAACTATTCATTATTATTATTATTTGTTTATTAGCAGACGCCCTTATCCAGGGCGACTTACAATTGTTACAAGATATCACATTATTTTTACATACAATTGCATAATTTTTTTACACATTATTTTTATATACAATTACCCATTTAGGTTTTTACTGGAGCAATCTAGGTAAAGTACCTTGCTCAAGGGTACAGCAGCAGTGTCCCCCACCTGGGATTGAACCCACGACACTCCGGTCAAGGGTCCAGAGCCCTAACCACTACTCCAGACTGCTGAGGTTTGGAGTTGACTAAAGAGGAGAAGGAAGCCGCCACCCTCGCAGCTTAGTTTTAAAACGAAATTGTCTTGTGTGTCGACACATCAACTGTGGTCTCAATAAGTTTGATGGCTGGGAAAAATCTGCAAGTACAACATAATCTATCATTTTTTAGGTTTGACCATTAGGATGAAGGAACAGTTTTAAATGATTCCATTACCCTCACACATTAATGCACGTGGAATGCAATTAGTTTAATATGAATCTAATATACAGTATATTTTTGTAAAGTGTGGAGTAGTGGTTAGGGCTCTGGACTCTTGACTGGAGGGTCGTGGGTTCAGTCCCCAGTGGGGGACACTGCTGCTGTATCCTTGAGCAAGGTACTTTACCTAGATTGCTCCAGTAAAAACCCAACTGTATAAATGGGTAATTGTATGTAAAAATAATGTGATATCTTGTAACAATTGTAAGTCGCCCTGGATAAGGGCGTCTGCTAAGAAATAAATAATAATAAATGTTTTTGACTGTCTGACATTTTATGTAATGTTACTTAAGATATTTGTGAACAGGATGTGAGTGGTGCGAATACAAGGAAGGATCCAGACAAGAGTCCTCTCCCAAAAGTCTGTGTTTATTTTACAAAAACACAAATAATAATAAACCACCCCTCTACCAGCGGTGGTATCGGGGGGGAACACGGCAGGTTTTACAGTCCTGCGAAAATAAATAACACTCCTGAAACCACAATCCTCTATGCACGAAACTCTGCTCTTTTCGCTGGGATCGTGGCGAGTGCCAGTGCGGTGCTGTGTTGTGAGGGACATGCTCCGGGTCTAGTGCTGGCTCCACGTCTGCAGATCCCGACTCTCACTCCTCCTCTGTCAAAGACAAAGCAAAACAATAACAAAACACAGCTTCCGCCTGGATTTCGTCATCAGCGCAAGGCCCTGTACTGACATAGCTGCTTCCCCTTTGTACCTCCTCCCGTCGCCATGGTTTCTCCAATAGAATAAACCCAGAGGTGGATTAGGGGAGTCCAGTAGTCAGTTGCTCTCAAAGAGCATTAAGGTAAGTGTGAACAAAACACTCAACACCACTCTAAAGTAGTGCTGTGAAAATTGTTTTAGAATTACAGGCTGGAGGAACAGGTTGTGTGCCATCTGTGATATAAACACCAAGATAGAAAAGCTTGGGTGATTTATTCTTTGATTTCTGATTTGGTTGTTTAATTGTTTTGCTAGTTTCATTGTTTAAAAAAATAAATAAATAAAATCAGAAAGAACTTAAAACTGCCTCCTGTGTGCTAACCAGCCTTAACTGCTCTGCTACCTTTCCTCACTCTACTCAATTATTTAAGTTTCTTGCATGTACTGAATTTCTATGATGTCACCTTTAGACAGGTGTTATCATCTGATACCATGCCCACCTCTTCTATTTTTTTTAACAACATATACCGGTTCGATGCAGTAAAAGAACCAGTCAGATAAAGCTTTTTCTACTCAACTCATTGCTACAACCTGCAGCTGTTGTCAGAAAATCATTCTCTGTCACAGTTCTGTCACCCTGAGAAAGGTAAACAAAAAAAAGAATTTTCATTTATTTGTGCAATCATTGTATTTGGAAATTGAATATATATTGCTTGATCATTTTAGCTTTTTAAATCATTTTAATTTTATAAAAAATAACAGCATTTAATATGGCTTTCATTGCGAATGAATTACCACTGAGAAAACATTATTATTATTTCTTAAGTATTAGCGCCATGTAACCTTGTTTTCATTTTTTGTGTAAATAAGTAGATTTGTTGATGAACTAATCTCACGTGAAGTCCTTTGTTAAAAAATAAACACATAAAAAAACCTGCACTACACAACAGCCAATGATCCAAGTGTGCAATGAAGGCCATTCAACCATAATATAAAGGATTGCAGTGATGAGTACGATAAGAAACACGTGTTATAGATCTTATAGCAGAATTGTATAAAGCATCAAGCTTCTGCAAAGCAGCTTTCAAGGCCATTTTGAAGACAACTTAGGGCAGCAGTGTGGAGTAGTGGTTAGGGCTCTGGGCTCTGGGCTCTTGACCGGACGGTTGTGGGTTCAATCCCAGGTGTGGTTTACTGCTGCTGTACCCTTGAGCAAGGTACTTTACCTAGATTGCTCCAGTAAAAACCCAATTGTATAAATGGGTAATTGTATGTAAAAATAATGTGATATCTTGAAAGAATTGTAAGTCGTCCCGGATAAGGGCGTCTGCTAAGAAATAAGTAAATAATAATAAATAGCCTAAAACCCCTCCTCCTTTAGAAGACGTATCCAGACAAAACATTAAATGCAACTCGATTTTTTTAACCAAGTCTCCGAAATAACCAACACCTCTGGAGAAGTGCTAGAAATATATACCTTACTTTGGTCAATTTTAGGAAGTAAACTCGGTATATTTATGTGAAGAAATCCTAAACTTTTGATTTTACAAAAATCATTAAAGGCTAATGATGTGTTAACACAGTCATTCCCAGTCAGATGACTTGGATTAGGATGAATGTTACCAGACAAGATTAATAATAAAATAATCAGACTTGCTGTCAAAATTACACAAAAAGAAGTAGAGCCTTTTGCTATGAGCATTCTTAACATCTGACGGTAAACTAACAATGGCCTGGAAATGTTTCATTAAGAAACATTAATACAAAACAATAAAATCATTCCTTAATAAAAGACTATATGTTTAAAAATAAAATACGAGTCAGCGTCCCGTGAGAACTGGAACAAATCCGTGGTATCTCTAGAGACAGTAATAGCAGGAATAAAATAGGGGGAGACATAATTTGTACAACTAAAACCAACCATGAGAAACAGCATAAATAAAAACAACATTTTTTAACCTTTCAAAACAAACACTTAACACCTGCTGCGTGCACTCACCCTCTTGAAAGTGAAAACTAAAAACAATTAACAATATAAAAACTGCTTCCAAAGAGCAGAAAAGCTCAGACAAGCCCTGCGCTTCAGTTAAGTATCCGCCACGCCCTGAAAACTTCCCGCGAGATCTCAGCTCACCCAAAACTGCAATTAGTAGTAGGGAGATCAAGGTTAGTGTTGTGTCAAACGCTTGAAAAAATGTTGCAGACATCAGAAAAAGGGTATTATGATGTTAAAGCCCTTGCTAAAGACAAAAGAGCAAAAAATAAATATAAACTATGAGGGACACTAGAAGGAGGCCTCCTACAAACATACAATTAACCTGTGCTGAAGAACGGGAATCCACATGTGATCGGGGGTGTCGGTGGCAAATGATATTTTAGGACTCAATGAAGTAGACTCTAACGTTTCGCAGCCAGGAACATCTGCAGGTTACACTGGCACTTCAGCCGAACCCCAGGTTGCAGTGTTGCTTGCAGCGGACATAGGAAACACGATGTATTTATTTGCCTTCTTAACCGAAACAGCCGATACCTGGCTGATGCATTTAGACATGGAAGACTGGCACACACCAGAAACATCCCCACCTCGAATGAGCCAGTTGAGTAAAAGGTTAAGGCAGCATATTCACCTTGATATGCAGTGCCACATATGGCTGGTTTTGCAGACCCAGATTAGCACTAATCTTTGTTTAAAACATGTTCATCTGACTGTCAAGAGAAGTCACTCTGGTCCTATATACTCTATGTGCATGGGTATCTTCTTCTTTCCTCAAGCATTCAAGAACTGTACATTACCATTGTATATTCCTGTAGCTGCTATGCAAACTCCCCCTTACTCCAAAGATAGAATTGCCTTGCTGTCTCAAACTGACGGTTTGTCGGCGCGAGCCTAATATGTTTCTGTACACAACTCTTCATTACTCGGACAGTCGAAGGACAGGCTGTCAAATCGTCACTGTCTCGTTCACGCAGAAATTACCACCGAAATAAAAGAGAAATGGACATCAATGAGAACTGAATTATTAAAGTTGACAACATATAATGTTCTTTATGATGCCAGTGTCAGTGGTTATAAAGACAATAAAAAGAAAGACGCCATATGGTAAGAAATAACAGAACAACTGGAAATTGATGGTATGTCTATCGCTCTATATTTCACCTTAATTTTAGTATTTTTTTTTTTGTATTTCTGTAAAATAACGCTTCTTTGTTTTAATAATGTTGACCAATACTAGTAATCACATTCACACACTAACTGAAGATTTTATTAAAACTGAAAATCAATAGAAAAAGTATATTAAACTAATTTTCTCAGTATTTACAAAGAAATATGTGTAGATGTATTCTTTTTAAATAATTTACATGTTAAACCAGATCACATATAAACATTCACTCTTAAATGTCATTTTTTAGTGTGTGGTTATTTATTTTATTTCGTCTCCACAAAAGGAGCAAAAGCAGACAGTATTTTCTTTTCATTACTAGCGACAGTTGTGTTATTTATTTTTATTTTTTTATGTACTCGTGCTATATTCATGTCGTTTGCTTTGTTTCCAGTATGCATAGCCCTTACTGGCGTAGCTGTCAGGCATGTGCAAAAATGTTCATCCGTCACCAGAACACCGTCCCCGCCTCCCGCCCCAAAAACAAAGCAAAAACAGAAAAACAGGGAACGCGCTGAAACGCCCACAAAGTTCCGACAAAACATTGCACAGTCCCAAGGCTAGTTTTTAAGTGCAACTCTGATTTTGAAAGTGGGATGTTGCTGCGAGTCTGTCCTTGCACCCCCCCCCCAAACATCGTGTAAGCTCCGCTGCACCTTTTTTTGAAAATGGGGCCCTAAGTCGCTGCAATTGACCCAGTTTGTATGGATTTCAAGAGGAAGCTTTTTTATTATTGTTTTTTTGGGTTGGTTTTTTTTACATACAATCGTCTTCAAACGGTGTCTTTGTTGATAGCTTTTTGTTTTTTTCTTCAGCGATTGATTCAATAACAGTAAATATACTGATTTAAGAGAACAGCCAATGGCCGTACATAATGTTAAAGTAAAGGAGTCCTGTTTTTGAAAGCAGCACCCCCCCAGAGTACAATTCTTGCATGTCCAAATTTACAGCTCCAACCTGCTGCAACACGTTTTTTTGTTTTTTCTCACTTGAGAAAACGAATACGTGTATTTATAAGTCGAGTCACAACAATGCAACACCATAGAGTTCTCTGACGTAGGATAAAAAATACAGTATTATCTATCTACTCCCCGACGGCAGCTACAGTATCCAGGTGTTTTTTTTCCGCCCTCGGTGCTGGTACACTGACAAGGTAAGTGACGATCATTTGTTTGCTCTGTACAATAAATAAAAAGCTGGAGAAAAAAATATTCAAATAGCTTCTGTTTAGTATTTTGTTGTTGTCGTTGACGCTGCTCTTGTTAAATGCTTTATACTACAAATAGACGTTTTACAATTGTTTAACCTGTTGGTGTAGATAACGTATTCCTCGTGATTGTGAATTAGGATTTCTATTTTAATTTGTTTTTTTAATATATGTTTTTTTTTTATATTAATAAAGCAATTTAAATGCAATACACAGAACAGGAAATTCCATTCTGAATCAGCAAAAAGTCCTGAAAAGCTTACCTATTTTAACAAGGGACAAACTTCCATTTACAATATTCTAGGTTTTAATATACAACGATAAAGGTTTGGATATAATCTAAAGAAATCTATAGAACTATATATATATATATATATATATATATATATATATATATATATATATATATATATTGAAATAATGCCATGTTTTGGTATAAATCTAAATTCTGCCTAGGTTGGAAGCTATTGTGAGTTTAGCTATCATCTTATACCTCCAGCCTAATGTTCGCAAGAGTACTCTTTGGTTAAGGTCCCAACTGTCCTTCTAAGGACTAGCTTAAACAACAGTTTAATTAGGTTTTGCCAAGGTCCATTCGTTTTTAATAAACACATTCATAAAGGATTCTATAAAATACTCAAGACATGGTATATTTTGTGGGACATATTCCCTGAATATGATAATACATGAACATGCATTAATGATATAACTGGACTAATTAATGAAACTGTGTCTTAAGAAAAAGGGCCCCATGGTTCCTTGCAGACATACTGAAATATGTGACCTACTGATTAGAGGCCCAGCGCCTGAACTGGATTAGGCTGAGAGGACAGTTGAATTATGTACAGATGTTGCGCGTGTGAATTAACAATCGTTTTGACGCAAGGAAGACATAAACTAGCGATGTCCCAGTGGAAAAGGACATTAAAACATCAAAGAACAGTGAGTTTAAAAAAAAAGGCAAGATACACAAATTATCTCATGAAAGTTGCTATTTAGCAGAGTGAGAGACTATAAATATCCAAGCAAAATTGAACATTTTGCGCTCCACATCGAATGCTAAGCAAGGTGCTGTCACTCTAAGCAAAGCTGCAACTCCAGGACTCTGCCTAAAAACGGAATCAAGACGGCTCTGCCTGAAAACAGACCCAAGACGAGGAAGCAAGCTGCAAGCGAGTCAACGACCACAAGCAATGAGAATGAGGCCCAGCTGGAGGACTGCCGTGAAACGTACAGTGACTGTTATCAGATGAACCAGTCTGGGTCTGCTGTACACCTACAACCACAGTATCCAAAACAAACTGTGCCCTGCTACCTGCGTAGCTAAAAGATTCAGTGAAGAGGACAGAGCGGACGGGTGCTGTTGTGGATCCTATACCGAAGACTGAAGCTGTTTGTTGATTCTATCGATAATTGAAAGCTTTGTTGCTGAGTTTGATCCAATGTAGGATTGAAGTCTTCGTTGCGGAGAGGATAGTTTGTGTACTGGACACTTCAACAGATTGAGGTTCCAAGCCAGCAGACTAAAAGTCTTAAGCTTCAAGGAACCGTTGAGTATAATTCCAGTTTCATTTTCCGTTCATGGAACTAAATTAATTAATTGTAACATTCACATAGAATTGAATCGTTAATTTTTTAGGTTGCACACTTTGCATGTGAAATAACTTTTAGTGAAACTTGACGAAGTAACTATAAGTAATCTACCTCGTTTTGTTGTATGAAGAATTTCTTTAAAAGTAAACTTGCCATATACTTAATCTATATACCATTAATAAGCTTAATGTGATATATTCTAAGATTGTCTGCATCGTCTCAGTTGAGGCTGTGATTGTATGTGGGCATTTGTGTGTGTGTGAGCAAGCCACTACGTCACAGCTTAGTGCTGCTGTTGTGTGAGGAGACAGGCGGTGTCATATTTCAATTGCCTGCTAATCAAGTTAAGGCAGTGAGAGTTTTTTAATTGTGTTTTGTGCTTATGATATTTACTTTGTGACTTTTCTGATTTCTGTTTATTATTTGTGTGCTTAATAAAATACTACTATTAATTGAACATTCCTTGTGTCTGCATGTGAATGTGTGTTCATAGTAAAGCCTTGATCTTTGTAACACGTCAATTAAATATTGTTATTAAGAGAACAAATCAACCCAGATGAACATTAAATTATCAATTATTGAATTGTTCCTACAATTTCAACAGAATAATATGGATATACCTACTGTTTTATTTTAACATTTTTTATATAGTTTAATTTTCCTTGGAAAACTGAAAACTGCATTTTGTTGTAAAGCTGTTTGCCTAGTATGTTTTATTTCAAGCATCTGTCATTACAGTAGTATTAGTGTAAATATTACAAAATAATATAATTATCTATATTAAGTATTTCTAAAAGTGTATAAAAAGTGTTCTGGATTTTGAGTTGAACAGTTTCTCTACAAAATGTGGTTGACCAAGTTATTTATTTATTTTTTTCTTTATTTAGATGGGCAATCGGAACTGTTTCTTCTTTCTTCTCATCAGTTGTAATTTCATGGGTGTCTCTGGCTATCCAAATGGCTTAGTTACAGATTCATGCAGTAGCATGACACCACAGCATGGTGGAGCCAATGCTCAGACTTCAGCTGCTCCCTTCAGCGTCACAGCTAGTAAAGCCACATACAGTCCAGGAGATCAAATCACAGGTACACAGCAAATGACCATTCATACCACCAAACTGTCATCTACCAGAGGCAAACAATCCCAGCCCTTGAGCTCTCAACCCTACAACCAAAATTACTTAATTGAACCAATTTCACCTTATATCAGTTTATTTTATGACCCATATAAAACCGAAAGTACTCAGGAGCCCCAATGATAGATTTGTGTCCCTCTGCCATATACTGTATTCAGATTACAGTTACAGCAAAAGATGACAGTGTTTCTTATAGCTGATGAATGTCTTTTTTCCCCTCTCAAAGTGACTCTCCAAGCTAAATCAGGTACCTTCCGAGGGTTCTTGCTGCAAGCTCGGCAGATTGGAGGAGGTGCTGCTCTTGGTTCTTTCAAAATCACTGATCCTACAAACACTCAGGGTCTAAACTGCAATGCAGCCGTAAGTTTTTCTTTGGTTATTTATGTATTTATTTATTTTGAAATAGTATTTATGTTAAGGTTTCACCAGTGGTGTCCCCAGACAGGAATGACATTGAAGAATCCTATTTCTAGTAATGGTGCTATTAGAGATATATCACTTGCTACATTTATATTGTTTGTGTCTAGAATGGAGGAATCTATCCTTCTGTCTGGACAAATGTCACATTTCTAGATGAACATGCAGTGGATGTAGGTCATGTTGATCTACTTATTATTTACACTGGCAGCTGTAATTGTCACAAACACTAACATATTTGATATTACAGTGTAAACCACTTAAAATAAATTTAAACTGTATTCCCAATATGTTTGCAAAATCCACATCTGTGTGCAATCAATATACCAGTAAACACCAATGTTGGGCACATTACTGAAAAGTTAATTATTACTTGTTTCTTCAGAAAAAACTAATAATGGCCTTACTTATTACTTAATAAAAAAAAAAAGGTAGAGCGTTATATTACTCATTATATTTCCTTGTCCTGCGAAACAGTTGTTGTGACTTGTTTACTATTTAACTATATGTGTGGTAATTAATGTATTAAATGTCACAGGTTTTTAAAATGTTTGTAGTATAACAAACAAACAACTCAATTAATTGGGTATAAGATTGTAATTATTACAATACATGCGACTTTGAGCAAGTCGTAAGGAGAGGGAAAAAAAAACAAAAAAGTTGTAATACATTGTGTTAAATTACTTAACGTATTAGATACACGTATTTTGTAGATACATACTTTTGCATCAATTATACTGTAGTATTTTTCATGTGCATGCAATTTGAGTTAGAATTTGAGTTGAGCGTACATTCAGTCAAACTATTTTAAACGTTTTGTTTATAAATCTGAATAGTCCTTGTTGTATCACATCAAGAGGAGCTTAGGTTACTGAACAGGAAGCTGTGTATGTACCTGTCGGGATCTCTGTTATGACTTTATTAAGCTCTGTACTCAAGACTTAATCCTGATTGTGTGCACGCAATGAAAGCTGTGTTCAGGGTTTCCATGTGTTAAAGGAAAGTCATTTTGATGTGAATAAACTTCCTATTGCTCTTGCTAACATTCATAAACAGGCATTGCTCAATTGGACGAGGGTGTACAAACATAATTACTTTATTTGGAATAGCAAGGATATACAATATAAAAATAGATCGTTTTGTTTTTCCAAAGATGGTATGATAATAACCTTTTGTTGTTGAGTCAATTACTTAATAGTGATGGACAACTGTTAAATTATTCAACATTTCTAAAAACTTTCAAAATTCCTATTACTGCCAAGGAGTTTGCTGTAGGTTTTGATGAAATTCCTAGTAGGGCTGCAACAAAGGGTATATTTTGACCTTGAAGGTTCGAACACATTACCGAAGGAAGGTTTGAACCTTCGATGGTACTAATTTGCATAATTTATTATTATTATTATTATTATTATTTATTTCTTAGCAGACGCCCTTATCCAGGGCGACTTACAATCGTAAGCAAATACATGTCAAGTGTTTCAGTACAAGTAATAATACAATAAGAGCAAGATAAATACAATGACTAGTTCAAGCAAGTACAAGTGTGACAAAATACAATTCAATAATACAGCAGATAAAAGTGACAGTGATAGTTACATCAAGATATGATTAAATACCAAATACTACAGATTAAACACTTGGCAGATTACAGTACTCTGAAGTACAGGATTAAATGCAGTAAAATAGGGGGCAGATAAGAGCAAGTAAAGCACATTTAAGGAAGGGTGAAAGCGTCCCAGGGGAGAAACAGAGGAGTTCTACAGGTGCTGTCTGAAGAGGTGAGTCTTAAGGAGGCGCGGAATGTGGTCAGGGACTGGGCGGTCCTGACATCTGTAGGTAGGTCATTCCACCACTGCGGGCGAGGGTGGAGAAGGAGCTGGCTCTGGAGGCAGGGGAGCGTAGAGGAGGTAGAGCCAGTCTTCTAGTGCAGGCGGGCGGAGAGGTCGAGTGGGGGTGTAGGGAGAGATGAGGGTCTGGAGGTAACTTGGTGCAGTCTGGTCAAGGCATCTGTAGGCTAGTACAAGAGTCTTGAACTGGATGCGAGCTGTGATCGGTAGCCAGTGGAGTGAGCGGAGTAGTGGAGTTGCGTGGGAGAAGCGAGGCAGAGAACACCAGGCGGGCAGCGGAGTTCTGGATGAGCTGGAGCGGACGGGTGGCGGACGCAGGGAGGCCAGCCAGGAGGGAGTTGCAGTAGTCTAGGCGGGGAGAGTACCAAGGCCTGGACCAGGAGCTGGGTGGCGTAGTTGGTGAGGAAGGGTCGGATTCTTCGGATGTTGCTCAGGAAGAATCGGCAAGTGCGTGCCAGAGTGGAGATGTGCTGGGAATAAGAGAGGCAGGGGTCCAGGGTGACACCGAGGTTCTTAGCGGAGGAAGAGGGAGAGAGTGTGGAAGATTCAAGAGGAACAGAGATAGAGAGATCAGAGGAGGGGAGGAGGAGGGAAAGAAAAGGAGGTCAGATTTAGAGAGGTTGAGTTTGAGGTGATGCGAGTGCATCCAGGAGGAAATAGCAGACAGACAGGTAGAGATACGGGAGGAGATGGTGGAGTCAGAGGTGGGGAAGGAGAGGAAAATCTGAGCATCATCAGCATAGAAATGGTATGAGAAACCATAGGATGCGATGAGGGGCCCAGGAGCGGGTGTAGAGAGAGAACAGGAGAGGACCCAAGACTGACCCTTGGGGACTCCTGTTAAGAGAGGGTGAGATGTGGAGGTTGCTCCACGCCAGGTTACCTGGTAAGTGCGGTTGGAGAGGTAGGAGGAGAACCAGGCCAGAGCAGTGCCAGAGATCCCCAGGTCAGCAAGAGATGATAGTAGAATAGAGTGATCAACAGTGTCAAAGGCAGCAGAGAGGTCAAGGAGAATTAGGACAGAGGAGAGAGAGGCAGCTCGGGCAGACTTAAGTGAGTTGGTGACAGACAGGAGGGCGGTTTCAGTGGAGTGAGCAGAGCGGAAGCCAGATTGGAGAGGGTCGAGCAGAGAGTGGTTGGCCAGGAAAGCAGAGAGCTGGCGGTGTACAGTCCGCTCGAGGGGGTGCGGGGGAGGGAGAGGTGTTAAAGAGTTTGCGGATATCTGAGATTTTAGAAGAGAAGAAGGAGGCAAAGTCATCAGGGGAGATAGAGGAGGGAGGAGGAGGGGGGGGAGGGTTTAGGAGGGAGGAGAAGGTAGAGAATAGTTTACGTGGGTTGTTAGTGGAGGCTTGGATTACAGATTGGAAATAAGTACATTTAGCAGAGGAGAGAGTAGAGGAGAAGGAGGAGAGGAGAGTGCGGTAAAGGTCTAGGGCAGCAGGGAGTTTGGTTCTCTTCCATTTCTTTTCAGCAGATCGCAGTGTGATTCTTGCCGAGTGGAGCGCAGAAGAGAGCCAGGGATGGGGAGGGAGGGGCGAGCAGGTCGGGAGGTGAGGGGACAGAGGGAGTCGAGGGAGTAGGTGAGGGAGGAGAAGAGGGTGGAGGTAGCAGAGTCACGGAGAGTTGTGAAAAGGAGTCGATAGGAGGGAGGTGAGAGAGAGCAGTGGAGGCAAGGACAGAGGGGAGAGAGAGCGGAGGTTCACGGTGAGAGGTGACAGTGGGGGTAGGAGGAGCAGGGAGAGGGGAGAGACAGAGAAAAAGAGATGAAATAGTGATCGGAGAGGTCCAGGGGGTGACAGAGAGGGTGGAGGGGCAGCAGGCCCTGGAGAAGGTGAGGTCCAGTTGACGGCCAGCTTTGTGGGTAGGAGGGGATGGAGAGAGACAGAAGTCGAAGGAGTGAAGGAGAGGGAGGAATCCAGCAGAGTGGCTGGGGTTGGAGAGATGGATGTTGAAGTCACCTAACAGGACAGTTGGGGTAGACAGAGAGGGAGGGAGGAGAGTAGATAGTCGAGTTCATCCAGAAAGTGAGCGAGAGGCCCAGGGGCGGTACAGTACAATGAGCAGGAGTTGACAGGAGAGGTTAGTTGGACTGCATGAAATTCAAAGGTATTGACAGAGAGTGAGGAGAGATCGGAGGGGACAGAAAAGAGTAAGGAGGGAGAGAGGAGAGGAGAAGACCAGTCCCACCTCCCGTCCAGTGAGACGCGGGGTATGGGACAGGACATAGAGAGAGGACAGGGCAGCAGGAGTTACAGTGTTATCAGGGGACAGCCAGGTTTCAGTGAGAGCAAGGAAATCGAGAGAGAGGTGGGAGGCAAAGGCAGAGATGAAATCAGCTTTGTTAGCAGAAGTGACAGTTCCAGAGTGCACCAGAGAGTGTGCAGGAGGGGGGGAGAGGCAGAGGGATGAGGTTAGAGGGGTTGGAGGAGCAGCAGCGGAGAGAGGGCAGAGGATGGGGACAAGAGGACAGAACAGGGATGTGAGAGACAGTCATAGCAGGACAGGCAAGACAAAAGGCACAGTAGGAGCAGTGGGGTGGAGGGTACAGACCTGACAAGTAGATGGCTTCTTCCAGAAGCTGTTAGGTTCGGATCTATTCCAACAGCGTCTCGGCGCAGGCCTCCCTTGCTGGACTCCCACAGCTAGACTCCTGGCTCTTTTGTTGAGGCGCTTCGGTTTGCTGGCGCTTCTTGCTGGCGATGAAATAGGCTGCTTGATTAAATGTTACGACTGCGTGGCAAAAGAACCAACTAAACTGTGTGGAAACCAATCAAATAGCAAATCAACTTCCAATCAATTTAACCACTCACCTGGTACTAATCACACACTAACTCAGCTAATTCAAACACCACCTTACAATGTTACCAAATGTAGTTAGTTTAAAATTACTTGAAGCAGGAACTTACCTATCTGCCTCGGTCCCTGGTTGCCGGCAATGTCACCATAGCTACTTGTTTATATTTGATTGAAAGTCCTATTTTACAGGTAATCCATATAATAAAACATTCACATACAGTTTAAAAATAAGTTGTATATAACAGTAATCATATTTTTATAATTTAATTAAAAATACATGTTGTTTATTTACGTGTAATTTGATGCTGCTTGCGATACGTACAGTAAGCTTGCATTGCAGCAGCACCAGCTGAGCGGACTTGGGAAAACAAAGCTTTATTTAACAGTCACCGTTCCAAGCAGGTCATCAGTCACAGTAACATTTTACTACAACTAAAAATTTTAATAGTAAGAACTTATGTTTGTCAAGTGACCCCAGATTGGTTGTGCCTCCATGATACATCAACAGTTGCTAAACAGCAGAGGGTTTTCGAGACATTTCTTTCAATACAGCTTATGATATACAGCGCTTTGCTGTCGAGATGGCAAATGAAGAAATTAAAGGTTTGACTCTAGATAACACGAGCTGGAGGAGGGAGGGTGGGCGGTGCTAAGTTTTCAAAATTAAAATTATTAGTGTTCGCGTATATTTTGTATGTTTCAAACATATTCTACCATAGCACTTCTTTTACACTGTCTTGTACACTAGGTATTCAGTACATATTTTACTGAAGCAATACAACCGCTATAGGTACCCCCCCAGTGCTTTGGCATACTATACCCTACTCCATACATGGCAGAGGCGCCACAAAGAGTTGCAACGATTTGGTAGTGGATTTTAATACAACAACTTTTCTTTATGTAATATACATTATACAAATCAAAAGATCGAATTTTGCATGCAGGTGACATTTAATGTGTGATTTTATAGTATTCACACATTATCAAACGGTTTCTGGTAACGAAAAAACTGAACAAAAAAAACACAGTGCGTGAATGCCACCTGACGAACCTTCAAAGATTTAAAACTACCTTCAAATTCCTGGCTAGTCAACGAACCTTCAAACACAGCCCTAACTCCAAGAGCAGCGGTTCCCAACCAGGGTGGTTGGGGGCATGGTGAATAATATCGTTGTTGTTGGTTGTTTTGGGGTTTTTTGAGATTTTTTTTTTTGTTTAGGTCTGATACCAGTACCTATTTAGTATGGAAAACGTTAGGTTATGGATGTAACCCCGGTTCCCTGAAAGAGAAGATAACCAACAACAATACTTTTGGGATATGCCTGCCACAGGTCAGGTATTTACTGAGCATTTTATGCCAGAGCTGGTGATAGCGACCCCTGTAGACTGGCCAGGCACCTGCGGGCTTGCCTGTAAGCTACCCAGAGCTGCATTGTCCTCCGACGCTGTAGCTCTGTGTTGGCTGCATGGCGGGCCTGCAGAGTGAAAAGAAGTGGTCGGCTAACTGCACACGTTTCGGAGGACAGTGTGTGTTCGCCAGTGTAGGCATATATCAGAGAAAAGGTGACAAGATAAGCTTGTTTTATTTTTTCTGGAAAGTAATACTCCCCTTTTAAAAATCTAATGTGTTATATTGCCTTGTTATTGACAAAAGTAATATTACAGAAACGTGATACTTAAGTAACAAGTTACTCCAACTCTGATAAATACAGCGAATCAGTGTTGAACCTTAATGATTAATATGATCTGTGTTTTACTCTAGAATTCTGCTGTCAGTCAAAAGTCTAAATCAGCAAAGTCAGTGATCCAAGCCACATGGAATGCACCCAGTTCTGGCACTGGGAATATCGAATTCAGGTACTGCAGTTTTTTTGTTTTTTTCTTTCTTATAACCCCTGTCCTCATATGGAACAAACATGTAAACACATATTGTGTGTGTGTGTGTGTAAAAAATATATATATATACACAATAGTTGCGTTTATTTTTAAACTTTAAACAAAAATCTAACACCTCACGAATAGACCTTGATTAGTCTTAAACTTCTTTATTTTCTCACAGTAACTGTACTCTCTCTCTCTCTCTCTCTCTCTCTCTCTCTCTCTCTCTCTCTCTCTCTCATATGAAATGAAACAACCTATCTTTTCAGTGCCACTTTTGTCAGAGTGTATGAAACATTTTGGAGCCAAGTAAAAAGTTCACCCATTATAAGTAATACTCCAGTCCCAGCTACCTCTGCACCCACTAAATTGCCAAGACCACCCTTATCATCTAATCCAGTAAGTATTCAATTTCTTACCCTGCTGCCAGGCTTTGTTAGGTATTTGTTAAGCTTTTAGTTTTCTACATAATTAGGTCCCCTTTGCACAGAGAAGACACAAGCAGCTAGAGACTATGGTTGATCTGGCTACCAGCTTCCTGAGGTGATGACACTGTCTTGTGCATGTGCAGTGGATTAGATTCTTGGTTATCATTTTGACACAAGTCTGCTTATAAGCATTTTGTTCTGTTGCGTTTTTTTAGTTTTGAACCTAAATCAATCTCTGGAAGCACTATGAATGAATGCAGTCTATAGTTCACATAACATACAGTAGGTATATTATACATTCTGGAATGTGAAATGTATATTGATATGTTTTTAAACACCCCTCAGAGTTCATCCCTGGTATTCATTTCCAGTACTGGTTGTGGCACCAATAAAACCTGCTTCAGCAATCCTGCAGGATGTGATGCAGCCACGAACGCAGACTGCTACTTCATGTCTTCTGCTTCACCGCAAGGAGGCAGTGATGGTATCCAGTTTGAAATTAGCGGCAAATCCAACGGTTACATTTCTATTGGATTTTCAGATGACAGAGAAATGGTAATTCATAGAATTAATACACTTGCAAAAAAAAAGGGTTCGCTTTGTAGGTTTCCAGCCCATCAGAAGTTCTGAAATTGAGGTGTTTTGTATGTAGATGAAAGAAATAGAGGTAGTTATTTTAAGAGTAAACAAAATGTCTGATTTAACTTATCTGATTACAGTATGTGTCTCATCCAAATACAGTAATTCAACTGTTCATACTCAAGTTCCACCTTTTTTATAGACTATAGAAAACCTTTAAATAACTCGTGAGTTAAGCAATGTGGTTAGGGCCCACTATTTCACCCAGATGTGTCTGATTACATAATTGAGTTGAACTAAAACTTTTAAGATTAAATATTTACTGCAAAAAGTAGTTTTAAGATAAAAAGGTCAATAACAACTTTTTTTCTCAGTTGGTGAGCAAGTCCATAACACAGCAATACATTCAAGCATTGGTTTAGAATGATACTGTAACCCTGAACTGTGTATTATTTTTAGATTTTGGTTACTTGCTTATACTCCTAGATTCTGACTTGCCATGTTCAATAAAACGTGTGTTCTTTCAATTGCTGTGTGTTTCTGTAAAGTAGATAAGAGGTGACACATGTTGCAAATTGTAATGATTTAGCGATTGGTGTGTTGTTTTTTTTGTGGGTATGTCTTTCAAAAAGTAAATTTTGCATGGTTGAGAAATCAAAAATGAAATGGGAATCATTACTTTGCCTCCTCAGGGAAACGATGACATTTATATCTGTGGTCAGGATGGTAATGGAAACATCCAGGTCCAACATGCTTTTTCTACAGGAAGAAGTACACCTACCATTAAACCTCTGGTAATTATCTATTAATATACCGTAAAACTATGAAACGTATACAATTCCATGACAAACTTTGTGATTAGAAGTCCTTCTCAATGTCAATGTCATTATTATTTTTTTTTCTTTTTAACTTAGGAAAATGTTAACAACATCTCCACTTCTTTCAACGATGGGATCATCAAATGCTCTTTTATAACAAGAAACAGCATATCAACACAGCAGAGAGCTGTGGATACCTCTTACTACATATTTATAGCTAATGGACCTACAAATGGCGGTGTGTTTTGTATGCAGATAATAACCTAGATTAATCTGATTGTACAGTAACTGACAGACCTGTAATTTCATATCACAAGGGCTGAAGCGGATAAGATCTTTATTGGCAATATTAACTCTTTATTGGCAATATGGATGCATAACTGGTACTGCTCATGAAGTACAGCACTTGCAAACTCAATTTTGCTAAGGTTGAATACTGTTGAAAGTTTCTGTATTTCTTCAATGATTAAACACAAGTTAAAGCTAGTTTTAAACTGCTAAATAACTGCAGTTTTGTGATTTTTTCAGTTTTTTTTGTTTTTATATTTTAGTTTGTTTTATTAAAAACAAAAACAAAAATTAAATGTGTAAAGATAAAAACACCAGATTTACTTTTACAAAACTAGAACTGTATAACTGAGCAGTGTCTTTTAATCTCCAAAGCACTGTTGGGTGAACTCTTCTAGATTCAACAACATTAACATTTACCATGGAATTAAGAAGTAGTATTAACTGACTGTAATATATCTCTACTTCAGGTAGAGAAACGTGAACAGTAAAATGGCTCTCTTGCTTCCAATGAAGACATTAAAAAAGACACTATAGAAGTTTTCGATTTCACAGTCTAAAATGTATTTTGTATGCCCTGCTGTATTGCTATAGCTGACATGATATGTTTCATTGATCCAACAGGGGCAATACAGTACCATCCTTCAAGACCTTTTATTACTGAGGACAAAGTTAATCTTTTAGGTTCCCAGTTAGCAAGTGGAAATGCAAACACACCTGCTATTATTAAAACACACGGTAAGCAGCGGGTATAAGTTGTTTTCAATGTATGAACCAATTCCTTTATGGCTTTACTGTATTTAAGTGTAACAAATAAAGCTTTATTGGGAAATATATTTCCATCAAACTTGAAAATAAAGTCCACAAAACAGTAAGGGACTTGTGACAAAAATGTAAGGCTGATGAGATGTAAGAAAATGTTATCTAAAGCCTTGGTTTATTGCACCTTTGAATATAGTGTAGACCCAGTACTAGTGAGCTACAAATAATGGTTAACTGAACAACAGTGGTGCAGTTCAATCCTATTTGTCATTCTATGTCAGACAAAAGGTATGCCAGTGATTCATCTTGGACAGAGCCTCAGCTCAGGGAGTGATGATAATAATCTGTGCATTTTTTCCTCCTAGCTCTAAATTTTTAAACTGTTTTTGTTTTGCTCAGTACAACTATGTAATCAGCCTCTCTTTCCCTGACAGGTGCTCTTATGTTAATAGCCTGGATGACCACAGGAAGTATTGGAATGATAAGTGCCAGATATTTTAAGCAAGTATCAAAAGGGATACAGATTCTTGGAAAAGACATCTGGTTTCAGGTATGCAGCGTAAACTTTATTTTAATTACCAGCATTTTATTTCTCTCATAGATTATACATAGAATCATTTTTGTCATTATAAAAAAAAGTGTTAAATAATCTTTCTGGATCTAGATTTCACATTACACACTTGGCCACCAGAGGGCAGGTGTTGCACTGCATATGATAGGATGACAAGTGAAGCATAACTATTCAAAACATTCTTTTTTGTTCAACTTGGACAAAGCTGTAACTTCACCTGAAAATAAAATGTACAAGGAGGAAGATTATACACAAGAGATTTAGTGAGAAATAGCTCTATTGGAAGTGCTGGAATCATTTTTTGTCCCCAGATCAATCTCTTCATTTTAAAAGACCGCTGTAGTGGGAAAGTAACATGACTGGTTGGGACATTGCTCTCCAAAAGTGTGATTCTGCAGTGGTGACTGCCAAGAAAGATACAAGAGCCAGTATGGACCCAGACTGGAAAGTCACCATTGTGGAAACAATTATTTGAATTAAAACGGAGAGCAAATGTCCTGCTCTCATACATAAACCTTCAATGGATTCAGAATTTCCTGAACATATTCAGATGCTATTGACCATTATGTTTCCTCTAGGCCCATGTGTTCCTTATGCTGCTAACTGTAGCTGCAACAATCACTGCCTTTGTGCTTGCCTTTGTATCTGTGAGAGGGTGGAGTGGTGTAAGTGTGAAACATTTACTTATTTGATCTTACTGTGGTTATACAACACTGTGAACTATTGTGTAAACTTTAATCCAGAATACTGTATATCTGCAGGTGGTATTTGCATTAGAAATAGTGGAGAATCCAGTATGCAAAAGGTGCTTATTTGTGTACTGTCCACTTTAGCAAATTAAAGTGTTGTCTAAAGCTATCACTAAATTGATTACAGCAGCAGTCAACTTAAGAAATGAGTTTTGATAAAGTTTTATAGCACTCATGGTTTGACATTTGGTCTGGCTATTGGCACAATCCCCAGTAAATAGCAGGGTTAGGTGTGCAGCAGACCATGTACTTTTTGCTTTTAATAGGTGGGATTTATTTTTGTAACCCTATCCTTTATCATTACAGGGCGCTCATCCTGTTATAGGGTGTATAGTGATGGGTCTAGCCTTGATCCAGCCACTTATTGCTGTCTTTCGTTGTGCTCCAGACAGCAAAAGGTTAGTGTGGCATATACAATTTATGAAAACAGTAGCTTTCTTTAAAATGCCAGCCCATTTCAGGATGGTGCTACTACATTCCATATAAAAATTATATTGTAAAGTGCTAAAAGTAAAAATTGTAGGTATACCTTCCCTATATAAACATAGCCCAGACTGCATCAATTTGAACCATTCATTTTCCAGAAGGAACTTCTTAACTGCCTCTCTTTGTGTGTTTATTGTGATGGTGGTTCCAGTATAAGCATGAATAACCCAGTTATGAAGTACAATTATTACTATGTGTGCATGAAACACATTTTTATTTTGACTTTTAGGAGGATTGTCTTCAATCTCGTGCATGCTATAAATGCTTTGGTGATCAAAGTTCTTGCAGGTGGGTATTTGATTACTGTTGTGTTTATAGCTAGGTTTACCCAGTGCAGCTAGCTGCCTCCCAGTAATTCCTGGAATCAATGATGAAACCAACCAGGAATGTAAGCAACATACTTAACCCACGCCAAACATTAAAAAAATGTATCATACCATTCACATGTGGAATAAAATCTCATAAACCATGAGATTAAAATTAGCATTATTAGGGTCCAGTTGCCTTAAAACAAAGATTATTGGCACTTTATGCTACTTTTTATGATCATAAAGTTAAAAAAAAAATTATCAGATGTTGCTTGGATGAAACAAACTAACATTAATCTGTTCTTTAATCAACAAAGTCTGGGTTTATAAAGTATTATATAAAGTATTTGCACCTTTAAACCGAAGGTGTGTTTTCTGCAAAGATCAAATTCTATGCCTTTGATTGAATGGGTTCTTGACACAATAGATTGTTACTGCCACCTGATGTCCGTTTTTGAGGCTACATCTTGGGAACCACTTGGTCTGAAACTGTTTGTGGCCATTTATTATTAATATATACTGCTGTAAATGTACTGTAGGTCACAGAGACCTGACAGATGTATGTATATATGTTATGTGCAGTATATATTTCATATATTCACAGCAATGGACACATTGCCTTAGTCTTGCACCTATGCATACTTCTGCATTCTCTTAATATAACGTAAGGCAAGCATGCTGTTCTGTGTTGATGTTGCTGTGTTCTCTTTTATTAGTGACCTCAATATTCCTTGGTCTGCAGCTGCTTGATAACTCACCAAATCAATGGCTGCCTAAAGTTATGGGAGGTTTCGTTGGATGGGAATTCCTTATTTATCTCGTACTAGATTTCAATCTCTTTTTAAAAAAGGAAGGTAAGGATCAAGACACAATTCATAAAAATATAAATACTGTATATAGAAATGTACACATCTATTAGAAGACCTGGTGATTCTGTATTTTCGATTTGTTGCGCATATGAAATCAAACCAACGTAACAAAAATTTTTAGAAAATTGTCAAAATTGGCAAATTAGTGATTGTGTAATGTAATTGATAACTTTAATAGGCCACACATGCAATTAATTTAGAAAAGTAATAGAAACAGAACACATAGGCACAAATGGTAAAATGCATGAAGCTTTTTAGTTGTTTAAAGCCCCTTTTCACACTGGCATGCTCTACCTGGGTCGGAACCTACCCTGGTCAGGATCCAGTGTCATGCTGGTCGGCTGTGTGATTTCACACGGCTTTTGATAAAGCAGGGTTGGCCTGGGTGACAGACGTAAGTAAACAATACACGTATCAATGCCCCGGAAGCAGCTTGTTACAGACGCTTCCATCCAAGCTTCTCTGGATTAAACTGTCTGCCCAAATGCTGATTCGAGAAAATGTGTCTTCATCCCTGCTGCAATCTGGCTCATGGTGTGTCTCGAGCAAAATAAATATGGCTAAACCGAATAAACAAAAACGTTCCTTGTGGAAGTGAAACCTTCACACAGGCGTGACTGTTTGTTATTTCGTTGGCTTACAAACGCCTGTCTTGCATTTTGTCTCGCTCAACCTGGGTCAAAGTGTGTTAACCCACATCCTGAGGTGGGTCCCTGGGCCAATGTGAAATGGGCTTAAGATGCCTAATTGAAGCACAATGTGGTCTAATATTTTCACACGAGTGCCTATTGTTTCTGTATCGCTGATTACTGACCAAAAATGTTAATTCTTACAACCTGAGATGTTCATGCAGGTAGATATAAAGGATATAAATGACAAATCTTGAGCTGTTCTCATAAATGTGCACGCTACTGTAGATTAGCAATTCAATGAAGAACAAGCTGATTGATACAAGTGTTTCTGTTTTGTTTTCCAGAATTATATGAAAATGTAGTGAAGGTAATGTCACTTTTTTTATTTTTAAACCTTTTTTCCTGAACATAATGTTTGTGAGAATTGTTTGACAAGTTAATGAATGGAAAACAGTCATTATGGTGTACTAGAAACTTGTCAGTTGTAAAAACCCAAACACAGTAAAAAAGTTAATCTCTACCCAACTTCAATACAAACACCAGTTTCATTATTTTGAATAATGCATAAGCAGCAATTCACACTGTTTATATATACAGTGCCTTGCAAAAGTATTCAGACCCCTGACCAATTCTTTCATATTACTGAATTACAAATGGTACATTGAAATTTCATTCTGTTTGATATTTTATTTTAAAACACTGAAACTCAAAATCAATTATTGTAAGGTGACATTGGTTTTATGTTGGGAAATATTTTTAAGAAAAAGAAAAAACTGAAATATCTTGCTTGCATAAGTATTCAACCCCTGTACTGTGGAAGCTCCCAGTTTACACCGATGAAAGAAATTGCCCTAACGAGGACACAATTACCTTACCATTGGCCTCCACCTGTGAACCATTAAAGTTGCTGTCACATTTTCTGGATAAAAACCCCACTGTTGAAGGATCATTGGTCAGGCTGTGAATCTGAAGGAAAATGAAGACCAAAGAGCATTCTACAGAAGTTAGAGATAAAGTAATACAAATGCATAGATTAGGGAAAGGATACAAAATAATATCCAAGTGATGGGATATCCCAGTGAGCACAGTTGGATCAGTAATCAGGAAGTGGAAGCTGCATCACACCACCCAGGCACTGCCAAGAAAAGGACGTCCCTCAAAACTCAGCGATTCAAACAAGAAGGAGACTTGTTAGAGAAGCCACAGAGAGGCCAACAATCACTTTGAAGGAGCTACAGAGTTCAGTGGCTGGGAGTGGAGTAATGGTGCACCAGTCAACCATATCAAGAGCTCTGCATAACACTGGCCTGTATGGGAGGGTGGCAAGAAAGAAGCTGTTACTCAAAAAGTACCATCTGAAATCACGTCTGGAGTTTGCCAGAAAGCATGAGAGTGACCCAGCTGCGATGTGGGAAAAGGTTTTGTGGTCGGATGAGACCAAGATAGAGCTTTTTGGCCAAAACTCAAAGCGCTATGTGTGGCACAAACACTGCCCATGCCTCAAGACACACCATCCATACAGTGAAGTATGGTGGTGGCAGCATCATGCTGTGGGGATGCTTCTCATCAGCAAGGACTGGGCATCTTGTTAAAATTGAAGGAAGAATGGATGGAGCAAAATACAGGGAAATATTGCAAGAGAACCTGCTTCAGTCCGCTAAAAAACTGAAGCTTGGGAGGAAATTCACCTTTCAGCAGGACAATGATCCCAAGCACAAGGCCAAAGCAACATTGGAGTGGCTCAAGAACAAAAAGGTGAATGTTCTACAGTGGCCCAGTCAAAGTCCTGATCTCAATCCCATTGAGAATCTGTGGCACTATTTGAAAATTGCGGTCCACAAGCGTCGTCCAACCAACCTGAACAACCTGGAGCAAATCTGCCAAGAAGAATGGGCCAAAATCACTACGACACTGTGTGCAAAGCTAGTACATACTTACCCCAAAAGACTTAAAGCTGTTATTGCAGCGAAAGGTGGCGCTACCAATTATTAATGTGTGGGGGTTGAATACATGCAAGCAAGATATTTCAGTTTTTTATTTTATATTTCACAACATAAAACCAATGTCACCTTACAATAATTGATTTTGAGTTTCAGTGTTTTAAAATATCAAAAAGAACGAAATTTCAATGTACCATTTGTAATTCAGTAATATGAGAGAATTGGTCAGGGGTCTGAATGCTTTTGCAAGGCACTATATTTATTTATTTATTTATTTATTTATTTATTTATTTATTTATTTAGCTCTATCTTAACTGTTTATTTTCTTTTTTAGACTCCACCTGAACCAATGGTGCTGCTTATTTACATTCTTGGAAACTTGATGTTTTTGATAACTCTTCTGGTTGGAATTGGCCAAACATAAGCTGACCCACACAAATGGAATGCTCAGACATTATACTGTGGGATGAATAGTCTTATTAGATTATTTTCCTTCTCCTTCCTGAACTCTTCATCAGGTGTATAATGTTGTGTATATATTATGATTTAATATAAAATAATAAATCATGTTTTATATACAGCATAAGGATGTTTAACAAAACACCTTCCGTAGCATTGTCAATAGGGTGTAGCTAGCATGGGGCAGCAGTTTGGAGTAGTGGTTAGGGCTCTGGACTCTTGACTGGAGGGTCGTGGGTTCAATCCCAGGTGGGGGACACTGCTGCTGTATCCTTCAGCAAGGTACTTTAACTAGATTGCTCCAGTAAAAACCCAACTGTATAAATGGGTAATTGTATGTAAAAATAATGTGATATCTATATAATGTGAAATAATGTATAATGTGATATCAGTTGTAAGTCGCCCTGGATAAGGGTGTCTGCTAAGAAATAAATAATAATAATAGCAGAGCCAGTGTTTAGGGAAGACTGTCCACACTCTTTTAAGACCATGCTAATGTAATGAATCTCCTCCTAGTGGCTGGTCAGTTAATACGGACATCAGCATACAACATGTACCTCTAGACTACAGAGCTTGCTCTTCAGTTGAATGGTAAGCCTTTCTCTTTGAGCTGTATGGTTTGCGGTTCGCATCCAGTCCTTGCTTTTCCATTCAATAGCTAAAGTATATTAATTGATGGATTTTTGTTGTGAATATACTTTCTTCCACCTTTCTGCATTTTAAGTTTTGTGTTTTAAGAACAAGAATGAACTAGTGACCATAATTTCATAAAACTGCATGAATACAGCCATCTGTCATACATGTACAATAACTATATAATTCAGATGAAACATACCATCAATTATTGCAAACTCAGTTGTGCTGTATGAAATCGTTTTGTTGGAGGAAAAAAATATGGATAACTTTGGCAGTCATAAATAATAATACATTTCAATAAGCAGTTTGCAGGGGCTAGTGGCTGTCTTATCATATCAAACTTTTCATTAGCATTTTCATGTAATTTGCAGTGCTGTGTTTGCAATTGTAGTAGTGTATTTTAAAGGGGAAGTCTCATTTGGGATTTTTAAAATCAATTATAAGTGTACAACATATCCGGTTGTAATCACAAATAAAGTATGTGCTTACCTGTTTTTGTTACAGATATTCATTCACTTGTTTTAACTTCTGTACAAAACATCCTGGGGAACATTAAGTGCGCACACAATCTCTGTCAGTTAGGGTTACCTTCTTTTTTGTATAGATGTTTAGCAAATTCACAAAATGATAAACACATGTCTAAATCAGCCAAAATAGCTTTGAAACAAACTTTAAAGTTATAAGTGTAAAACTTTGTCATGATGTTAAAAATGAAAAATTACAGGTGCGTTATTTAAACAGTTGTAACAACAAGTGGGGATGTGTTCCTGGGGAACATTAAAGGGTACATAAGGACCTTTTTATTTTATTGTGTTACATGTTCCCATGTGTTGCTACAACTGTTTACGTAAGGTGTGTGTATTGTGTTAATTTTTAAAAAAATTTTGACCACTTTTTTAAACTTTTAAATTGCATTCCCTGCCTCAAGATGGCTTCCCATGTACCCGCATGGACCTCTCAGAACTACATTTCCCATCATCCTCCTGCTCACTGGTAAATCCATTTGTTACATATGTGAGCAGAAGGATGATGGGAAATGTTGTTCTGAGGTCCATGCGGGTACATTGGAAGCCATCTTGAGGCAGGGAATGCAATTTAAAAGTTTTAAAAAGTGGTCAAAATATAAAATAATAAAACAATACACACCTTATGTAAACAGTTGTAGCAACACTTGGGAACATGTTATGGGTACCGTTATGTACTGTTTAATTGCAATCTCTGTATCGGTTTTGTTTACAACAAGGATTATAATTTTTGTTTTTCTCTTCTTTTTTGTAGTTCTGTTTTGTGAAACACATCTAAATCAACCATACAGTTGTGAGGCCTAAGCTTTATCATAGTGGTGTATCATTTTGCTTTCAGATTGGGGTACATAAAGCTTTATAACATGACATTAAAGAGGAAGTAGGGGGGTTCTGAAAAATATAGCGTTATACATCCCCACGTGTTGCTACAAGTGTTTAAATAAAGTATCTGTAATTTCTTTTCATTGTTGACATCCTGACAACTTTTTACACTTATAACTTTAAATTTGGTTTCAAAGCGCTTTTCAGAATGGCCGCTCTAGTGCACTGGGGTTTAAGTTAAAAAAAATAAAACATAACAAGTGCTATGGCTTTTCTTTTCCTTACCATATAATGAATTGTTATTGCTGCGTTACCTGTTTGACAATGGAGGAGTTTCCAAGTGTGTTCTAATTCTTCTCGAGACATTGTGCTCGAGCCAAATGAAAAATGACCCTATACATTTCAGGTTTCCATTGGCTCAGTTTATTTTACTTGAAGACGCTCTTTTCACCCAACGTCATGCAAATGAAGGGGAAAGGAGGAGGTCGATATGCAAATTAGCAATGTGTAGCGTTCTTGTGCTGTTTTCGCACAGCTCTGGAAATTGTTGTTCCCATGCACAGAGAACAGGTACACCGGAGAATCTCACCTAGAAATTCATAGTTGTCAGGTGACATCTTGTTTGAGTGAAACTCTAAAATACAGTGTTAAGCTCATGTACTAAAGTTATGATCTGTAAATGCCTCATACCGGTTTTTTTAATAATATGTTTTACTGCTCTTGCCCAAATTGTTTTTCAAATGTCCATTGGTGGTCCATTATTTCAACTAATTTAAAAAACGACGACTTAAAGAAAAAAGAAAATAATTAACCCAGAGGTATATAATGAAACTATACAACGCAGCTATTGCATATCACCATGGCTGAAAACCGGCAGAGACGTAGGATTATAGAGATCTGTGCCAGGCACTTTCCACGTATGCTCCCAAGGCTGTCTGGATTGGGAGCAGTGGACGTTTCCATGTGAAATGCAGGTTTCCATGTGAAAATGGGCGTGTATTTCCCGTGTTTTACGGCATGCTCACAAGCAAATGAGATTTACCCTATCCCTCTCTGTTCTCCCAAATGCGCATCGCCACTTCAAGTGTAAATAACCACACATGGAAACTTCCCCAATGTGTGCAATAATCCTTACACTATCATTGCACTAGAGCGGCCATTTTGAAAATAGCTTTGAAACCGAGTTTAAAGTTGTAAGTTTAAAAAGTTGTCAGGATGTTAACAATGAAAAGAAAAATTACAGGTATGTTATTTAAACAGTTGCAGCAACACTGGGGCTGTGTAACGCTATAGTTTTGGGAACCCTGCTAATTACTCTTTTAACCCTGGTGAGTAACAGATCATTTGAAACATGAAAAGGAAAGCAAAACAAGTGGGAAGGGTGAGGTCATGGAAAGAAATATTTGAGACAGACAAGCCATAGGTTTATAGGAACCGTAACATATAAACCATCAAAAGATATAAACATGATGAGAATTACAAAGAAAAGCCAGACACAACATGCTGATCTGGAGGTGTGGGTTTATCTTAGCAGCAAGAGAGCAAGAAACCCATTGATCTCTTTATCATCAAGCTTTTTACTAAGAATCACAAATGACTAATCAAACCAAATTAGTATTGACAATAGGATGCTGGGTGTATTTGGGTATGGTGGTTTGTAAATATTATTCCAAGAGGAACGATTATAAGTACATAATTCTGTAACTAAACCTGGCAGCGCCTACACTGGATATGGCTCCCTCTTCAAGAAGAAGATGCTGTATTAATTTCTACACTTTGGTAGAATATTGGGCAGAACACGTCTAAGTCAAGATTCTGTTTCTAGCCACAGTAAGGGGCAATCTTAAAATAGACCAAGCTACTGTTATAAAATAATCCCCAAAAAATCACATGCCTTTCACCTGAAGTGCATTCAATGTAAAATTAACTATTCATTTATAATATTGGCTTTAATATATTGTTACCTTTGAATTGTTGTACAGTATGTTCTATGCACGGGATGAAATCTGTAATCAAGATAAGAAATTTTGACCAATTCTTAACGATGATTGGTTGACTATTGGTTTCACTTTAATGGAACTGCTATAGGGTACATTGTAGAAATTAAATGTGAGCGCACATTTTAAACTATCATCTTTTACTATTTATCACATCTCATAATGCCAAACAACTGAAGACGTCATATTGTGGTCATGTTAAATTACTTATTTGTGTGAAAGTTTAGCCTGGCCTCCTGTATATAAATACAACGGCTAGTGTCCTGGTCAGTATTTAGTTTATTTGATTTATTCTGGTAAATAAGTGCTCTCCCTAACACTTGACTGCATTTCTGTTGTTCTATGCTCAGGTATTTTGTCACTGGAATTGAATGCGTGCCAGTTTTGCAATGCTAGTTATTTCAACACTGTGTGTATAAATTTATGCCGTATACAGATCTATTATGTACCCAATTGTAAATTGTCCATTTAAAAAAAAAGACTTGCTGTAGCAACTTTTTTTTTTCTTCTATCACCTAGGCATCTATTATGTCTTGGTGTTAGGTACTTTTAGCTATCAAATGCTGCAACTAAAAAGCAGGTGGAAGTTAATTCAGTTGTGGTTTGCGGTTAACTAAAGAGGAGAAGGAAGCCGCCACCCTCGCAGCTTAGTTTTAAAACGAAATTGTCTTGTGTGTCGACACATCAACTGTGGTCTCAATAAGTTTGATGTCTGGGAATAATCTGCAAGTACATCATAATCTGTCATTTTTTTAGGTTTTACCATTAGGATGAATGAACTGTTTTAAATGATTCCATTACCCTCACATATTAATGTAGGTGAAATGCAATTAGTTTAATATGAATCTAATATACAGTACATTTTTGTAAATGTTTTTGACTGTCTGCCATTTTATGTAATGTTACTTAAGATATTATACATGTTTTAATGTAATTCAGTTTGTAACACTTCAAATGGGGTCAAGTGGAAGCCAGAACCATCATTCTTAGTAGAAGACATTTAGGAAAGTTAAAACTAAACATCCTTCCCCCACTGCACAGTCACACATTGTTTTAAGTTACTGTTACTTACTGTTCAAAGTAATCTTTATTTTATATTCTATTTCTTACTAAACAAATGGTTGGTTATACAAACATATGTACAAATCAAATACAAAAAAATACGACTTCTACAGTCACGAGTCAGAAACATATTCATACAGGTAAAAATCTCTAAAGGTAATTATAGGCCTTGCCTCTGGTCCTTCTGGCTTTTACCCAGTCCTTGTGAAACCAAGATGCATGTGGCCTCTGCAGCCTGTAACAGTCTGGTATAAATACACACCGTATGGCCCTTTTTCAAGAGCCTACCTCTTCAGACAAGTCTAGAACCTATTAGATTTGATACTTATAGATGTCCTGTTGTCAGACAGCTCTCACATCCCTCTCTCCTGATATTTTCTGTCTCCCTCCTCGTCCTATTGGGTCTTGTTTTTGCACGATTGACAGCAGGCCTTCCTGTAGTACCAGTGTGTGCAGAGTTTCACCTTCAGAACGAGGGCACAGTTTGCAGTAGCTTTGTCCTTACAGACCTCATCTACAGGAGAAGGAACAGGCTTATTATTTCAAGTAATAAAGAAAATCAGGTACATAAAGACTGTTTTAATGCAACCTGGCAGTTTTTACTTTAGCAAGTTGCTAGTGTGAAATACTTCCTTCAAGAGAGGAAGGTGACGACAGCTTTTTTTTTTTGACAAGTAATCGCACACTTTTTGAGCTGTACCTGGAGCTTCAGTGGGGCAGAGCTGGATCTCGCATGTCTGCCTGGACTCTGGTTTGGTCCCTGGGTCGCAGCTGTGCCCGACCTCCTCTCCTTGGTAACACTTGACCTCCCGCACCTTCACCCCACTCCCACACGTCTTACTGCACTGGAATTGGAACAAGAAAGCACAGTGAACAAAGACACCAGTCAGATTCTCTATCTGGAAACTGCAAACCTGCAGACATGTGTTTAAGATAATCGGTAAGGTTCAAAATATGGAAGGCTAATGCAGGTAGATACACAGACTGTACGTTTTAAGAAGCTTTGGTACCCAAAGTGTGTTGCTTCTCACAATAGATTTTTACAGCCCCATCTGCTGTAGGGATGGAATCACAGTACTGTATAGTACAATGTGTGTTATTGATTTCAGATGTCATTTATGCAGTTGTTTGCATGGTATTATACATTTTAATATAGAAACACATGCAAATGTGCTTATCTTTGCAGTGTAGGTTTGAATCAGACCAGAGATAAATATAGTTATAAATATGGTTTGTGAAAAGTAACTATTATTTGAAAATAATTACGGTAAATACATATGCATGAAAATAACTATTATTTGAAAATAATTAAATACAAATTGTAAATAATTGAAAATAATTAAATACAGATTGCAGAAAGTAACCATTATCTGAAAATAATAAAATACAGATTGCAGAAAGTAACCATTATCTGAAAATAATTAAATACAGATTGCAGAAAGTAACTATTATTTGAAAATATTTAAATATGGTTTGTGGAAAGCAATTATTTGAAAATATTTAAATATGAGTAAAGTAGTTGAAATACATTCATAAATATGTAACTGTAACATACAGCAGCCTAATTATTATCCTGCATTCTAAGCAGGTTAAGCCTTGTCCTTGTTAACCACTCAGTTATCTTTTGGAAACTATTTCAATTAGATTTAATTTGATCAATTAATTGAAATAGTTTAAAAAAATTTTAATATTAAATATTGTAAAACAATGAAATATCTTTAACCACTGGTTTAATGGCCTATTTTGAAGTTATTGAATTGAACATGTTTAGCATTGTTCTCGTAGAAATTCTCCTCAACCACCATGTGGTAATTGCAAGACTTGGTACATAATTATACATTTAGGGTAATAATTAGGTTTTAGTTTTTGATGATTCATTATAACTATTTGGCAATAGTTGAAGAGAGATATATATATAAATAGATTTTTAAAATTTTTTTTAAATAACTTACATATATTTAAATATTTTCAAATAGTATTTGTTTTCTGCAAAAATGTTTAAATATTTTCAAATATTTGACTTTGTGCAATTAAGATTTGAATATTTAAAAACAAAATTGATTATATATTTAAATATTTCAACTATTTGAAATAGTTGGTGTTTACAAATAAAATATCAAATACAACTATATTTGTCCCAGGTCTGGTTTATATATTCAAATAATAATAAATGGCTAGGGAGGCCTAATCCAAGGTATTGGGACCTTCAGATGTTGTCTGGCTTCTATGATGCACCGAAAAGGCTGTTTAAAATCTGAAACCCCTAAACATATTGCTACAGAGAAGAAGCCCCGTGTCAGGGGTCTACCTGTGACCATGATGTGGTGAACCATTTGGAGCAGGGCCTCTCAAAGCAGGCAGTCTCCTCCTCGGGCCTCTGTGAGAGGCTGCAGCTCTGCTCAGGATACTCCTTGTAGACCCCGTTCTCCAGTCCAACACAGATCACCTGCCGGGTCTTCACACCCCGACCACAAGTGGCATTGCACTGCGGAACATAACACCAATATAAAATCAGACTTAAGAAGTTAAAAAGTAACAGGTGAAGGAGAAAGTCCTCCACATTGTGGGTTATCACTTCTATATTGTGTACCTGCTCCCACTCCTGCTCCACCCAGTGGGCAGGGCAGTTCTTGTCCCCGCAGGGGTACACGGCCAGGGGCTTCAGCTCCAGATCACACTGCGAGTCCGAGATGACGTTCCCGTTGCTGTTCTTGCAAACCACGTATCTCATCATCCGGCCCTCGCCGCAGGGTCCTGAGCACTTGGAGACATGGAGATAAATAGAGATCTCAAAATAACTTCCTCTTAACACAGAAGACACCCAGATAAACTTCCATTTCACTTCCCAAATGTTGCGTATGTATTTGTTCAGCTTGCAAACTGGGATAGTTTTTGGGTAAGACCTGGTTTCTTTAGGAAAGATAGCTTACACCCTAACAAGAGAGGCTTGTTTATACTTGCAGAAAACAGAGAATTATATTAAACACCCCTGACTAAATAAAATGAAAGAAGAGGTCCCCAACAACTTTTTTTAAATGACCACAATTTTAACATAATTATCCCATTGAGGTTGTGTAGGTTCACCGTTGTCAATCTTCGGTATCGTCCAGAAGCTCACACCTTGAGAATCTAATTAGAATAACTATAACATTGCCCCCTGACCCCAAATGATCATGTACCCCCAATCCTACGACTGGGACTACTTAATACAAGATCTTTAGCAAATAAATCGGTCTTAATTAGCGATTTTATTTTGGAATCTAATATAGATATTTTAGCATTAGTAGAGACTTAGCTGAAACACAACGAGAATGCTCCCCTGGTAGAGGCTTGCCCATCAGGCTTTTCTTTCTGTCAGAAGGCACGACCCACAGGGCGAGGAGGAGGTATTGCCACCATCTTCGGCACTGAAATTGTACTAAAAAAATGCATGATTGATGGCTATTCCTCATTTGAAATTTTATCACTTGTTGTTTTTAGTCCACTGCCTATCTATATTGTAGTTATCTATCGGCCACCAAGACCTAATTCCTTATTCATTTCTGAATTCGGAGATTACTTATCCGCACTGATTGTTAAGCATTTTAACATACATGTTGATGTTGGTCAGGATCCTCTTGCCAGAACTTTTATATCACTGTTGGAGTCACTGGGATTTACAAAACATGTTACCAGCCCTACCCATGAGCTCGGCCGTACACTGGATTTAGTAATTTCTCATGGCTTAGATGTACAGAACATTTGAATTACTGATCTCACTTTCTCTGGCCACTATGCTGTTCTTTTTTAGTTATCCCACTCAAAAAGAACCCCACACGCTATATTAAAACTCTAATAATTCATCAACCACCAAGTAGTTCTAAGAGGCTTTGTCTGCTTCAACTCTCCTACAAGCAGGAGCAGTTGAAGAACTGCCACTCTTTCTAGCGCATTAGACTGGGCAGCGGCATTTAAAAAATGGAAAATGGTTCTTAAAAGATCTTCCCCCTGGTTTAATGAGACAACTCGCACCCTTAAACGTGTGCGTCGTACATCAGAACGTAGATGGAGAGACACCAAATTACAAGTCCACTACCTTGCCTGGAAGGATAATGTTTTGAAATATAGGGCCACTCTATCTTCTGTCAGATCAGCCTACTTGAATCCTACAGATAACAATTTGAATAATCCCAGTTTTATTTAATTCCCTGGCTAAATTAACTAACCCACAATCTGAGTCCCCTCGGTTGACTACTTTTGACGATTTTATGAATCACTTTAATAAAAAAATTGCTGACATTCGCTATCAGGTACTCAATACCACCATTAAACAGGATGTGTCACGAAACAGCAATGACGAACCACACTTATTTGATGTTCGAGGAAGTATTTGCTAAGATTAACACTACAGCTCTTAACACTACAGTTCTTGTAGCATAAAACATCAATGAGAAATTTCAGTCCGACTTCCACCATGCTTACAGCACGGAAACAGCCCTTGTTAAAGTTGTAAATGATGCATTGCTATCTTCTGATATGGGTTTACTCTCAGTTCTTATGTTTCTAGATTTAAGTGCTGCATTTGACACCATTGACCACTCTATTTTAACTGATCGTCTCAAAAATCGAGTGGGTTTGTCAGGGAATGTCCTGTCTTGGTTTCGTTCTTATTTGTCAAATAGATTTCAGTTTATCGCTAAATTGAGGAAGACACCTCCGTTATATCCAGTTACTTGGGGTGTTCCATTCTTGGTCCTATTCTTGTCTCACTATATATGTTGCCCTTGGTGGATATTGCTCGAAGTTGTGAGGTAAACTTCCATTGCTACACCGATGACACTCAGATATATTTATCATTTAAACAGGAGACAACTCAGCTGTAGGTGCACTGACTAGTTGTCTGGCTGACACCAAAAAAGGATGTCAAAACATTATTTGATGCTAAATTCTGATAAAACAGATAATGCTTTTGGGACCCTTAAATTGCCGAAGTAAAGAATACTGTAATGCGCTGTTCTCTGGTATTTCTAGCCATGCTATTTCACGATTACAACTTGTACAAAATGCTGCGGCCAGAGTTTTAACAAGAATCAAGAGATATGAACATGTCACCCCTGTTTTGGCAGATTTGCACTGGCTTCCTGTTCGTTTCAGGATTGATTTTAAGATCCTGTTCCTGATATAAAGCTCTCCATGACCATGGTCCCCTATACCTAAAAGAACGCCTGACCCCATATTCTCCTAGTCGGCCTCCTAGATCACAGGGTGCAGCCTTGCTTAACATTCCAAGAATACAGAAAAAAAAATGCAGGTGGCAGAGCATTCTCTTAGAGAGCCCCTAAACTGTGGAATGGCTTGCCACCGTCTGTGAGGGAAGCTCCCTCTGTTGCTGTTTTTAAAGTAAGACTGAAAACTTACTTTTATGACAGAGCGTTCACAGTCCTGTAAATTATATATATTTTTTTCATTACTTGTTTTTAAATGCTTTTTAACTATTAATTTATTTACTTACTTAGTTATAATTATGCATTTATTGTTTGTATTGCTTTTAAGTGATTTCATTTCTGTATTTCTTCTTAATAATAATAATAAACATATTTCTTCTTCTTCTTCTTCTTCTTATTATTATTATTATTATTATTATTATTATTATTATTATTATTATTTCTCCTTTGTTCAGCGCTTTGAGGCGCTATATAAAAATAAAGATTGATTGATTGACTGACTGATGGATGGGGTATAATCTTGGCTACACATTTCTGCAAGGCATCACACATGGAAACTCACCGGTCCCCAGTCAGACACAGTCCACCTCCTGTCACAAGGCAGGCCATCACACTCTCTCTCACTCAGCGGTTTAGAGGATTCATTGCACAGACGGCCTTCCGTTGAGCAGCGCACCTCCCTTCTCACCACCCCCTTCCCTCCGCATTTCGCAGAGCACTGTCAGCAGGGAGGAGGAGTGTTAACACACTGCACCAACTACTAAAAACTAAAAACTTGCTTCATGAACAAAATAAAAACAACACAAATAAAAAAAATGCAAGGATATAAAATATTCAGAAATGTACAAAACAAAACCTCAGACCACTCGGAGATCTCCCACTGAGGTCCGCAGCCCTTGTTTCTGCACATCTTCCGTTCCATGGGCCTCTGGAGCTCTGCTGCCTCACACAGATCATCGTACACAGAGCTGTCGAACCCGGGCGCCATCATCTTCCAGCAGCGCACTGTGCGGAACTGATAGCCCTCTCCACACGTCCGTGAGCACTCGCTCCACCTGCTGGTCTCCCACCTGAATTGCAGACAACACCCCTACTTAGGAACCACATGATTAGGAGTGTTTTTTTTAGTGATGGCCACTCAAGTGTGCAACATCCATCAACTGTCAGTCATACCCTCTGAGGTAACACTGTAATAAACTGTGGTGGTGTTTTGAAGTGTAGGATTGAGTATTTGACCAATCACTTGAAAGCCAGGTACTGATTGGTTACCACTGTTTCAGGAATGTGTACCTCTCTGGTGTAACAAAGTTGTATCATGTTGACGAAAAGGAGTTTCTGAAAGTTTATACTGTACAGTATAATTAGGGCTTCTGTTTTTCGGTTTTAACCGATATAACCCCATACAAAAAAAGTGAAATTGGTGGATAGCTAATAAACACCGGAAAAACTGTGGAAATGGTTAATCAATTCACGTTGACTTTACCCTTTTCCCATTAAAAAATAAAACCTACTACAAAAATAATACATACATTTCCCAGTGCTGCTGGGCAATGTCCCGCCTTCCTGACTTGCATCTATCATTGATTCGTTCTCAATACTTTAAACTCGCCCCAACTACTGAATGACAGCACATTCCTACATTTCTATTGGAGACTCTGCTTGCGAGATTTAAAACGAGATTACAATCAGGATGGAGGCTTGTTAGCAGGATTTCAAGCTATATTACAGTTAAGATACGGAGGATTTAAAACAGAATTGTGGTGAAATGTACAAAAATGCCTACGCACAAAACCCCCAGAAGAATGTGCCCATGACTGTAGGGATTTCATTGTGGAAAACAGCAATGGAAAGAAGGTACAACTTCAGCGTGCAAGTACTGTCGAGTTACTACTATACATATTTTGACAGAAAACAAAACACTCAGGCATTTTGGAAAGTAACCGAAAACACTAATTTCATAAAGTATATCAAAAACGAAAGCCCTTTTAAAAACCGATTTACATAAAACTTGAAAATAGCTATAAAATTAGCACCGAAAAATACAATTAATAAAACCCAAAAAACAGAAGCCCTAAGTATAATATGTGCTGACTGCTGTTGACCCAGGCTTCTTTGGTTTTATAATAAATCCATGCATGCATTCATCCATCATATCCAAAGCCAATGTGTCTGTTACAAGTAAGGCTAAACTGACCTGGGTAGGCATTCTTTCCCTGAACAGAATTCATGAGTTGGTTCTGGTCGCATAACTGCATCACAATAGCTTTCATCAACCTCCACTCCATCATAGCGGACACACATGGCGTAGGAAGTAGTGATTCCTGCAGGAAACAAAGACACATTTTAACAAACTAAATTCAGAAATCTCTACCTGCTTCCTTTTTTGAAAAGTGAGGCATGCCAGCATGTGTGGATTCAATTCAAGCTCAACTTATGCTGGTGTTTTTATAATCGGCATGCATATTTCCAGTTAGCCCTAGAAAGTTTACCGTAGTAAAAGCATTAATAGAGCATAGTGAAAGCATGGCAAAGCATAAGCACAGAGAGGTATGGTAAAGCAAATTTAAAAACATGACAAACCTTGGAAAACTATGGTAAATGCATAGTTTAACCTTGGGAAAAGAATGGGAAAACTGCAACATGACCATGCAAATTTACTGTGGAAAACTTTTATAAGGGTACAAACACATACAGTGCCTTGCATAAGTATTCACCCCTCCTTGGACTTTTCCACATTTTGTAGTGTTACAACCTGGAATTAAAATGGATTTAATTAGGATTTTTTGTCACTGATCTACACAAAATAGTCCATAATGTCAAAGTGGGGAAAAAAATCTACATATTTTTCAAAATTATTTACAAATAAAAAACTGAAAAGTCTTGATTGCATAAGTATTCACCCCCTTTGCTGTGACACCCCTAAATAAGCTCTGGTGCAACCAATTGCCTTCAGAAGTCACATAATTAGTTGAATGGAGTCCACCTGTGTGCAATTAAAGTGTCACATGATCTCAGATTAAATACACCTGTTTCTGGAAGGCCCCATGAAGCATCATGAAGACCAAGGAGCTATCAAAAAAAGTCTGGGATATAGTTCTGGAGAAGCACCAATCAGGGTTGGGTTATAAAAAAATATCCCAAACTTTGAACATCCCCTGGAGCACCATTAAATCCATTATTAAAAAATGGAAAGAATATGGCACAACCGCGACTCTGCCTAGAGAAGGCCGTCCACCAAAACTCAGTGACCAGGTAAGGAGGGCATTAGTCAGAGAAGCAACCAAGAGGCCAATGGTAACTCTGAAGGAGCTGGAGAGATCCACAGCTGAGATGGGAGAAACCGTCCATGGGACAACTATAACCGGACGCTCCACAAAGCTGGGCTTTATGGAAGAGTGGCAGAAGAAAGCCATTGCTGAAAAAACCATATCAAATCCTGTTTGGATTTTGCCAAAAGGCATGTGGGAGACACAGCAAACATGTGGAAAAAGGTTCTCTGGTCTGATGAGACCAAAATTGAACTTTTTGGCCTTAGCGCAAAACGCTATGTGTGGCGCAAAGTCAACACTGCTCATCACCCTGAGAAGCATGGTGGTGGCAGCATCATGTTATGGGGATGCTTTTCATCGGCAGAGACTAGGAAACTGGTCAGGATTGAGGGCAAGATGGATGGAGCCAAATACAGGGAAATTCTAGAGGAAAACCTGTTTCAGTCTGCAAGAGACCTGGGACTGGGGCAGAGGTTCACCTTCCAGCAGGACAATGACCCTAAACACACAGCCAAAGCTACACTGAAGTGGTTTAAAAAAAAGAACCTGAATGTCTTAGAATGGCCCAGTCAAAGCCCAGACCTCAATCCGATTGAGAATCTGTGGCAAGACTTGAAAATTGCTGTTCACCAACGGTTCCCATCCAACTTGACAAATCTTGAGCAATTTTGCCAAGAAGAATGGGCAAAAATTGCAGGATCCAAATGTGCAAAGCTGGTAGAGACTTACCCAAAAAGACTCACAGCTGTAATTGCTGCCAAAGGTGCTTCTACCAAGTATTGACTCAGGGGGGTGAATACTTATGCAACCAACAAATGTCTTTTTTTTTGTTTAATTAACTTTTGTGTCACAATAAAAAAAATATTTTGCACCTTCAAAGTGTTCAGTATGCTGTGTAAATCAAATGGTAAAAATCCCAATTAAATCCATTTTAATTCCAGGTTGTAACACTACAAAATGTGGAAAAGTCCAAAGGGGGTGAATACTTATGCAAGGCACTGTATGTTTCCAGACATCTATTAAAAATGTTAAATGGTTTGTCAGAAATGATGAGGCATTAAACAGGTATAAAATAAAGTATCATGAAGTTTAGATAAAACACTATTTGCTTAAGTTACCAACCACATTTACATACAGAATTCTGCTACATGTAAATGAAATAGTTTTCTTAACCTTACATGCTCTTTGAAGTGAATGGGCTGTAGTGGACCATAGTTCAGCGTGTGCATCTGTTGCTGTTCTTTATACAACTGCTAATTCTATTGAAGAAGTAGACCAAGTCTGAAGTACTGGGTATATTGAATACATACTTTATCTCACTGGAATATACAGTATTCTAATACTTGCTACATATAAATAGTTGGGTGTGGGCGGATGCTGTATTTTTTTTACAGGAACAGGTCATTCCACATTGTCTAAAACACCAAAATAAATGCACAAATCACTAAATAAATCAATACATTAATAAAAACACAAAACAATTGCTGCTGTATTTCATATTGGGTGTTCTATGTACCATGTATATCCTGAATTTAAAAAAGAAAATGTATACACACTTTTTTATATACATTCATATACACTATACATAATGAAGTGTACACAGCAGAATGCATAGTGTGGTATGTAGATGCACCTGTAGTACATGTTGAACTGCAGGGTGCATACGCAGATACCTTCCATCTGTACAAGTCAGCCAGGCTGATGTCATGATCTACCGATTCCACCTCAAACTCATTGCTGTGGGGGGGAAGCAGGAGAAAGATTACAAAAGTGCAATCCACTAGAACTAATACACTACCATAGCTGTCGATCATGAAAACCAGGCTCTCTCATTGGGATTAAAAGGCTAAAGTATTCTAACAAAGCCTGCTGGCAAAAGTCACAGATATTACTATTGTATCTTTGCTCTATAATTACTCTTGTGTTGGTGTTCCTTTAGGGGTCATTGACTTCTTATTAAGATAACTAAGTACAATAATAATACAGTAGAAATGTTTCTGCCATGGAGAAGGCTTACAAGTGTTAGGCCTGCAGAAATAGACCCTGTTGACTTTAGCTTAAAGTGTGCAGGTATGTCATATAAATAAAGCTTGCACTGTTGTCTCAAAATAGACTTCAAGTATCTATCGCCCGCTCAGTGAATAAAGAAAGCTAAATAAACACAAATGCAATGACAAGTAAAACCTACCTATTCATTTTAGTGCTAAGCAGTGTCCTGCAGTCTTAATAGTTAGACCATGCTTTTCATTGTAATCAGATTCTCCTGCTTGGTTCAATATGTCAGGGGTTGCACAATTGTGGTGAGGTTTCTTACATTCCCAAAAGCTCACTAGATCGCTGCACCTACCTCTCTGTACCAGGAGCCTGAACGGGCTCCACATCATGGAGATGGAGCAGGTTCAGCTGGTGGGAGGAGTTGGGTTGGGAGTACTCCACTTCTGTCATCATGCTATAAGAGACGCTTTCGTCAGGCCCTGTGTGGAGCTTGGTGTTGAGACTCTCGGGGTAGATCTCCAGGGACAGGTTGTTGTCGACGAAAGCGGTAGAGTTTTGGAGGCTGAGCTGTGACTGAGGGCTCCCAGACTGAGGACACAGCATGAACTGCAATGAACTGTTTTTACAGGCCCTCCGCAGACCTCCGGGCTTAGAGAGGAGGCTTAAGAACAGGTTCTTGAAAAGAGTCTTGGGAGGGCGCCGGGTGATATTCTGGTTGGCAGAATTTCCATAGATCCGATTAGACTCAGGACCTGAATGAATAGATGATGCCAGAGGCTAAGATTTGCTTTTGTGCTGCTGCTTTTACATGGAGATCATATCCATATACTGAATGCAGTTACATTTTAGATAATACGCTGAGATATCTGGAACCGCTGTTTAGGGAGATTGCAGGAACAGAACAATGCTTTCCAAGGTGCACTTAAAATAACAATTTAGAGAAAACATTGATGGCACTCACCAAATTTGGACGGTCTATCCTCATCTTGCAGCCGATTGCCTACTTTATTTTGAAAGTACTTGTTCACAGGCTTGAAGAAGAGAACGCTGGGGATATCGGAGAGGTTCAGGGGGGCCTGCAGCTCCCACACCAGCCCTTCAGACCCCAGGTGTGTGGCAGGGCTGCTCTCGGAGGTCAGAGGGGGAGTGTCATTCCCACGCTTGTAGTCCTCATTGCCATCGTACATGAGCACTGATGTGCCATTAAAGTCTCGGATAGGGTCTTGCTTGTCTTGCTCCGGCTGCGGGCCCATGCCTGTGTTTTCCACACCAGGCTCGGGGATGCTGACGTAGAGCTCCATCTCCATCACTGGAGGCGCTGTCCTGAGCACCGGAGAGCTGGGCACAGTGAACTCGTAAGTGATGTGGGGCATCTTCCCATTCAGGTTATAGTACTTAGAGGAATGGAAAACAATACATAACAAACAACAACAGTACTTCCTGGGGCCCTCTCCAGGTTTGAAAATTGTTAAATATTAATAATGAAAGATCATGCATTAATTTTCACTCAACCTACCATCACGTTCAGACCTTGGTTGGTGGGTCCTTGCGCGATGATGTATTCAAAACCATCTGCAAAAAGATTGTAAGGCCTCCTGTATTTGAATACTGTGCCTGCCACACGGAAGTTCCTGGGATTATCAATCACAGTGTTGCCATTGAAGAAGAAATGACCCGCTTCATCTGACAGAGCTATGAGGAACAATGCAAGAACAGGAATAAGAATAGCATGACCTAAATATTATATTTTAATTGTTCTATTTTCTTCTTAACATGAAACTATTTTTGATTTACAGTATATGTATTATGCATGTTAAATGTTCTGTAGTAGAAAGAGAAGATTTGTCAGACACTGAATTAAAGAGAAAATGTTTTTGATTACTTTTCTGATAAATGGATAAACATTTGAATACTGGAAAACTGGAACAGGATACAATATCCTACCTTGGGCTAGTTGTTACAGTTTAATTTTACAGTTACCTAAAATATTTTCAGTTTTTCGTCGTTCGATGATCTGAATATCTGTTGCTCCGGCAGGGATGTTAGTTATAAATAGATAGCCTAAATAAGAGAAAATAAAGGTCAAATATAATGAATATACTGTTTATATTAAAATATGTACCATATGTTATGAATGTTCTGATAATATACTTTATTCTGTAATTATGAAAATGTGTAATACTTCATTTTAGAATTATACAAAGTTAAAACATTTCAATTTCGGAACCTAATCCTTTAATTGATCATTTTCCAATTCAGCTGAAAACTGTGGATTCGTCAAAGTAAGCACAAAGAGCTGAGTACTGTGGCTTAGTCAACAAAACCATAGTTGACTGATAAACATTGATCACATTGTCCTATCCAAACATGATTTCATTCTAGAAAGTGGTGAACAATCAATGGCAAACTGGCATTTGGCATTTTGAATAAAATTCACTTCAATTAGAAATGTTTTGACCCTTTCAGTCCTGGTGGGACCATGAAGCTCTGCCTTATCTTAGCAGCATTTATCAACGTATGACGTCAGTACTCACGTTGGAACCTTGTGGGACTACTAGGTCCCAGTCTGAGGTTGTGTATGTACATTTTTATTGTTAGTTTTTTGTTAGTTCCTCCTTCTCCTTGACAAAAATAATGTAGGGGTTAAATGTGAAAAAAAACACCTCCAAGTATTGAACTGGTGTTTAAATAGTCTTGCTTCTTGTAGATTATTTCACCGATTCACCAATTATCTTTGTTTCTAGAGTTGCAACAAAATAAAGATTTGCATTTTAATACAGCTAACACTATTCCATGGTATATCTATATATACTTCTATTTGAAACCAATAGCATATTTAGAACTGTGATAGAACTTTAGCACCCTCTTCTGGAAAAGGAATGCAATTTTTTTGTGAAAGGCATTTTGAAGTGTGGGATATCATGGTAAGAACCAAAACCAATGTGGTTATAACGGTTATTTAGTAAGTTTACAGGTGCGTTTTACTGTCACTGATTTCTGCAAGAAATCTGTTCCTAATTATTACATCGATTTTTCAGTAATTTCACGTGCAGCTTGCTTATTAGCAGTTAATGACAGGCAGATGTCAATAAATAATGAAAGAGCTATACAAAAAATTCTCCCCATTCCAAAGATGTGGACTTCAGAATTCCAGCCAAATTCCTCTGTCTTTATAGAAAAATAAAGGGCTGGCTGTAATGGAATTTGAAACCAAGAGTTCATGACCTCAACTGTTCCACATAGGTGGTGCATAAATTCCAGTTGACTTCACTGTATATAGAATGTTTTTTACTTGGGTAGTGGTAGGAGCAGAAAAGCTTACAACCACAGGATGCCAGTGTAAGGTATACCTAACTGTGTGATTCCTTTTCGGTATGACCCAGAGATCCGGTAGCATGATCTGCCATCCCCTCCACACACTCCACACTTATCTGAAGTTTTGCTGGAGTACAACATCCTGTCACATCCCACTACCTGGCAGGGAAGCACAAGAGAAACCAGTCAAAGGCTCACAGCTCACAAAAGTCTCTTGTGCATTTCCGCCCATACTAAAATCTACACAAAACGGGTCACCCGAGTCATCCAGATGTGTATGTAAATCTGCACAAGCTCTAGTATTACTGCATGCATTTACCTCACAGTTGCCCTCAATGCAGACTCCCTGGAACGCCCTGTCCCTGCAGGAGGTGCCATCGTGAGCAGGGACCAGGAGCTGCCTCTCCCCATTGCTGGTGGTGCACTGCAGGTCACACGGCTTGTTCGATATGTTGATATAGTCATCTGAGCAGTGTGTGAGTGAGAGAGTGAGACCATTAAACACAGAAACAAACTACAATTCCTGTAATGGACTGCATTGTAGCAATCTGAAGCCAGTTTGTATTTCTGCCCACTTGTGTACACTGACACTGTCAGATCCATTTCCATCCAGTACCTGTGGTTTAAAACTGCCGTTCTCAACCATTGTTTGAGATCTGGGAGCAAGATGCCAAGCTGTGTCCTTCAATCTTCTGCAAGCAATCTCTTTTTTAGAATTAAACAGGATGCAGTTTTACCAGTACTTGCAGTTACATTAGCAAGCCAAATGCCAGAGAAGCTACATCAATAAAAGTGCATATGCGTGTGTACAAGAGAGACATAGAGAAAATATATTTGCCAGGCTGCTTGGCTATTTCTCCAGATTAAGGAGACCTTAGCTTACCCGGATAGAGGGGTACCCAGTTAAAGTGCCTCCTACCGAAGGCTTTGGCATTGAAGGTTGAACACTGCTGTTGTTTAAAACTGATCCCGTTGTTGGGGCAGGCCTGTGAACATAATAAAAACACATAAAACAATGGGTAGTGCTTTTGCAGCATATCCACTAGTGGACCTCTCTGACTCCAGCAGGAGGAGTTGATATACCAGAACAGCAACCTATGCTATGCATCCAGTAGTATAGGGAAACAAAAAAAAATATATACAGGCATGAAAAAGCCATAAAGCCACTGCTGAAAGCTAGTGTATTGTTTTAAACATGTTACCTGAATTTGGCACAGCTGGTATTTCTTTGCTGAGCCAACGCATAAACTGCTGTTCACATGTTGTGATGAAACAAGCCTGGAAAAATTAAGAAGGTATTCAAATGAGACAGTTAGTAAGTTTAGATTCAGCTTAACTGTTTGGATTTTGTTTATGAATTGTAATGACAGAAAGACACTACATATTATCCTACATGTAAAATAAGTATTAATTACAATTTAACATTTTGAATAAATCTGTTTTTTATTATTATTACAGACGCAGTTATTTTATGACATCATAAGTGCACTAATCAGCAACAGTGGATTAAAACCAGGAAAAATTGCCATAATGGTTATGCTCTGATAAAAGATTTTGTAAGCATCATTTCTATACTTGGCATCTCAACTACTGAGCCAATGCAGAAAAGTGTTAACGTTTAGTTCATGTCTGAAGCTCCCTGCTAGAGCACAGATGTTGTACGTTCCCAGGCTTTTCATAAAGCTATCCAGCAACACATCACATCAGCCAGATGTTGCCTCTTCCCCTTTTTTTTTTTTACTTCACAGGGGCGTGCTAATGGGTTCCAGCTGGGGCCAACTTTGACTATAGGAGGTACAGAGCAAGAATGTGTGTCTCCAGAACCAAAGTGTAGATTTGTATTTGTTTTAACAATTACATTTACTTCTCCACTCAAAACGCATGGCAAAGCATTGTACACAAGTGTAACCAGTGCAATAATTGCAGATATAAGCACAGCCATCGAATTGTGTGCTGTAACAATCCTACATGCTGTACTACACTGTGGTGCTAGATGTAGTTTTATCGTTTTTGGTTTTTTGTTGTTGTGAGGGAGACCAATGTCCGCAGAGCAAATAACACTAATTAACATTTCCTCCAATTAAAAAAAATATTAATTTAAAGGACAAAAACGAGACAGAAAACATTAAAAAGTTGATTAAAAGTGTAAGTAGCTTCCAATGCTATTTTTACTGTTTGACATTTGCAATCCTTCTTAGTTGATCCTTCTTTAGTCAACTTGACCATGACCAAATAAGGCCAGCTTTTAAAAAAAACAACATCCAAAACTATTAACTACACAAAATTCTGCTTCTTTAAAAGGGTGTATTTCTGTTGCAGGTGGGATTGGTGGGAGTCCTACCTTTGCTTCAAGCAGTGGCGTTCCTGGGACTGGACACCCCCTCCACAGGTACGAGAGCAGGTGGACCACGAGCTCCACTCTCCCCACCACTTGGCAACCTCCTTCGTGAGGCTCAGGACCTCTGACCCCTCACTACTGTCCTGGCAAAGATAAAGAACCAGCTCTTCACACCAATCCACACATTACGGGTGTGCTACGGATACCACAGAGCATGGCAGGGTGTTAAACAGTTAGTGGCATCTTACACAGCTTCAGAGCTATCAGAAGAAAAGTGTCTACACAATGAAAGGCGAGACATGAAAACTGTAAGCTAGCACCCGCCCCACAGGGTATATCTTACACCTTTTATAGCTTTATCTTTTCTGCTGGAAGTTCCAAAAAACATGTCTTTAGGGGCTTTTACACCATGGTATCTGTGCTTGCAAACAGTCTTCTTTTGTAGTTTAATGGTGCCCTGAGGGGAGGGGAATTCAAGTTCAAATATATTGGGGTTTGTTTTCAGTCCCAAAGGGAAATGTAGGCCCAGATCAACCGGTAGGTTTTTACTGGTATAAGTAGCACAGATACTACGGCTTAAATTTGAAACAGAGCTCAGGATTGGCTTGAATCTCTTCTCTTCTCCAAGAAGTACAAAGAGGAGCCAAGTTAAAAAAAAGCTTTGACGTGACTCCTGTGAGTTAGTGATCGAGTAAAAGAAAAGGAAGAGCAGGGAAAGCGAGAGAGAAACAGAGGTGGAACACATGAATGAGAGCCAGATGAAAGGGGTGAGCGTTTGGGTTAAATTAACCTGACTCTTCTTGTCTAGACATCAAGTTAATCGCTCCTTCCAACCCCAGTATCAGAGCACATAAACTGCACTTAGAAGCTGGCAGAAATGTGTTTTGTCTTTAGAATACATACTATGAACTCCTTGCAGATCTGTCTGGATTGCAAAAAAACTATTTATCATCTGTATCTTGCTATCTTTTATATATGTGTATTTATAGGAGACTCAATACCTCCTTTCCCAGAGGGACATGCAGAAAATTACAGGAAAGCTGTAAACATAAGTTGTAAACCTGTGCTAAAATTGCAGATCAAACTAAACTCTCTGCATAGAATTAATTTAGGGTCAAATATGTTGTTTTTTTTTGTTCTTGCAGAATTTCCTTCTCATCGATAACTTTTAAAAAGGAGACCAGAATAAAATCTCAGTGATTGCATTCATGGTATTCTCAGTTATATTTGTGTGTGTATTCTCAGTTATCTGCTGGATGTATAAGGTACTGGGTATCTTGGCACTACTTGAAACACTGGACATATATAATAGAACTGAGTTATGACTGGCTGACTATGAGATGCAGAGAAAAGTCTACAGTCTATGAACTAGAAACTGACCTAAAAAGTCACCACTCTGCAGTCAGCACAGTGATATAACACAACAAAATGAAACTAATTGTAAACACATTTACCAGAGTTCGTGTGCAAGCGGTACTACTGCAGTTAACACATATCGGTCTCTGTATACTTTAAACAAGTCTTCCCTAATGGAGTCTTTTACCTCTCAATGGCAAAACAGGATACATACTACTGTTCATAAGAACATAAGAAAGTTTACAAACGAGAGGAGGCCATTCAGCCCATCTTGCTCGTTTGGTTGTTAGTATCTTATTGATCCCAGAATCTCATCAAGCAGCTTCTTGAAGGATCCCAGGGTGTCAGCTTCAATAACATTACTGGGGAGTTGGTTCCAGACCCTCACAATTCTCTGTGTAAAAAAGTGCCTCCTATTTTCTGTTCTGAATGCCCTTTATGTAATCTCCATTTGTGACCCCTGGTCCTTGTTTCTTTTTCAGGTCAAAAAGTCCCTGGGTCGACATTGTCTATACCTTTTAGGATTTTGAATGTTTGAATCAGATCGCCGCATAGTCTTCTTTGTTCAAGACTGAATAGATTCAATTCTTTTAGCCAGTCTGCATATGACATGCCTTTTAAACCCGGGATAATTCTGGTTGCTCTTCTTTGCACTCTTTCTAGAGCAGTTCAAGTTCATAACATGTGCAGCAGTTATTATTCAGATGCTGAAGGGAAGCCTTTTAAATATGTGTCATATTATTAGTATCCATTATTACACCAATTACTGATGATGCAAACATTTTCCAAATGTTAAAGTGAATTAAGTGTATTCAATCTCTTGATTATGTTTCTTTTTTTTCCCCCAAAAGCGTTTAATGAGATAAAACAAACATGAAAAAAAGTAAACAAGACAGGTGGTTTAGGTAAAACCTTTATCGGTTATGTTTCTTAATCGTGAAATCAGGAGCTCTGTCTAGTCTATTTATCCAGAGAGCAGGGATAACACACCAAGAAGTGACCTTGGAGGCCCCTTCACAATGCCCCACAACTCAAATCTCCCTCTTACAAGCTAATGGAGCAGTTCAGTCTCCATGGCCACCCAATCCAAAAACCATCATAATTGATGCTATCATTCATCAGAACTCAGAAGCAACCATTACATTCAATTGATTACTGTTTATATAATCCCACACAACCACACCCAAGCACTGAGGCGTATGCAGGAGAAAACCCAGTGAAAACAATCACTTTGTAAGTAATACTGCACATCATGACATTCCAGAAGCCTGTTGTTGACATGAAGCAAAAACCAAAACACTCCTTAAGTATTTACAAAACAGCTATTGTACAACACAGAATCATTTTGGAGTCGTTGCCTTATACAGTACAGTTCACCGTGCTTATGCAGTCACTGTGTTTTATCATGCTTTTTACCATCATTTAAAGTAACGATTTGCAGTTCATATGTACCTATCTAATTACTTTATTATATTATATATATATATATATATATATATATATATATATATATATATATATATATATATATATATATACACAGTGCCGTGAAAAAGTATTTGCCCCCTGTCTGATTTTCTGCATTTTTGCACATTTTTCACATTGTATTTGGTCAGATTTTTTTGTGGGTTGTAGTAGTATATAGAGGGAGTCTACATTTGTTTGTTGTGCAAGGTAATCAAAAGTGCAATCTTCAGATGTGAAAAAGTTATTGCGCCCCCCGCCCCCAGTTAACTCAACCCAATTAAAGGGATAATTAGGGTCAGCTGTCTGATTTGGGCCAGCCCTACCCAATAGAAATCTGACTAACCTTAGCCCTTACCATCAGAGTGAAGTTGTCAGCACACAGGTTCTAGAGGCACATCATGCCTCGAACAAAAGAAATTCCTGAAGATCTCCGGAAAAAAGTTGTTGATGCCTATCAGTCTGGAAAGGGTTACAAAGCCATTTCTAAGGCTCTGGGGCTCCACCGAACCACAGTCAGAGCCATATTCTCCAAATGGAGAAAGTTTGGGACAGTAGTGAATCTTCCCAGGAGTGGCCGTCCTGCAAAAATCTCTCCAAGAGCAAGGCGTAAAATCGTCCAGGAAGTCACAAAGAACCCTAGAACAACATCCAGGGATCTGCAGGCCTCTCTCGCCTCAGCCTAGGTCAGTGTTCATGACTCCACCATCAGAAAGACACTGGGCAAAAATGGGATTCATGGCAGAGTAGCAAGGCGGAAAACATTGCTCACTAAGAAGAACATGAATGCTCGTCTCAAGTTTGCCAAAAAGCACTTGGATGATCCTCAAGAGATCTGGAACAATGTTCTATGGACAGATGAGTCAAAAGTGTTTGGTTTTCGCCCGTTATGTCTGGCGAAAACCAAACACTGCATTCCACAGTAAGAACCTCATGCCAATGGTCAAGCATGGTGGTGGTAGTGTCATGGTTTGGGGATGCTTTGCTGCATCAGGACCTGGACGCCTTGCCATCATTGAAGGAATCATGAATTCTGCTCTGTATCAGAGAATTCTACAGGAGAATGTCAGGCCATCCGTCCGTGAGCTGAAGCGCAGCTGGGTCATGCAGAAAGACAATGATCCGAAACACACAATCAAGTCTACATCAGAATGGTTGAAGAACAAGAAATTTAAAGTTTTGGAATGGCCTAGTCAAAGTCCAGACCTAAATCCCATTGAGATCTTGTGGCAGGACCTGAAATGAGCAATTCATGCTCGAAAACCCACAAATGTCGAGTGGGCCAAAATTCCTCCACGGCGCTGGGAGAGACTAATCAATAACTACAGGAAGCGTTTGGTTGCAGTTATTGGCTAAAGGTGGCGTAACCAGTTATTAAGTCAAAGGGGGTGATTACTTTTTCACAAGGGGGCATTGGGTGTTGCATAACTTTCTTTAATAAATAAATTAAATATGTATCAAATTTTTGTGTTAATTGTTCACTCAGGGTCCTTTTATCTAATATTAGGTTTTGGTTGAAGATCTGATAACACTCAGTGTCAAATATGCAAAAATGCAGAAAATCAGACAAGGGGCAAATACTTTTTCACAGCACTGTATATATATTTCAGCATGACAACGACCCAAAGTATACAGCCAAATCTACACTGGAGTGGCCCAGTCCGAGCCCCGACCTAAATCCGATCTAAAATTTGTGGCATTACTTGAAGATTGCTGTCCATCAAGGTTCCCCAAGGAACTTGACAGAACTTGAACAGTTTTGTAAAGAAGAATGGTCAAATATTGCCATATCTAGGTGTGCAAAGACGGTAGAGACCTATCCCAACAGACTCACAGCTGTAATTGCTACCAAAGCTGCTTCCACCAAGTATTAACTCAGGGGGGTGGAGCCTTATCCAATAATGATCTTTCAGTTTTGTATTTTTAATATATAATCTTTTTCTCAATAAAAACTTTTTTCCCCTTAACAGTGTGGAGTATGGTGTGTAGATAAGTGGAACAAATCCTCATTTAAATGCATGAAACTCTGAGGCACTGACACAACAAAATGTGAAAAAAGTTCAAGGGGGTGTAGACTTTCTATAGGCACTGTATAATGACATCAGTAGTAAAATCCTACACTAGTAGCCCAAATACTTCTGTCTTTGCCAACATATCATTCTGAATCTGTATTTAGAACAGATATTCAAAATATATTGCCAGGTAAATTTAGCTTCATATTATTTATAGGAGGCTGTGTGGTCCAGTGGTTAAAGAAAAGGGCTTGTAACCAGGAGGTCCCCGGTTCAAATCCCACCTCAGCCACTGACTCATTGTGTGACCCTGAGCAAGTCACTTAACCTCCTTGTGCTCCGTCTTTCAGGTGAGACGTAATTGTAAGTGACTCTGCAGCTGATGCACAGTTCACACACCCTAGTCTCTGTAAGTCGCCTTGGATAAAGGCATCTGCTAAATAAACAAATAATAAATAATAATATTTACCTCAGAATTTATGACTGAGCGTTTAACGTGGATTATTGAAGAACAAAATATATAATCCCTATAAAAATATTTTTTACACATAAGCTTGACTGCCAAACAGTTTCTTGGAACGTTTAAAAGGGCTTCAATAAAGCAGCTGTGGACTGTACTTCCCAGGTTTATACAGTGAAACTATAAAAGACCACCTGTAAGACTGTCTATTTATTGAGCAGTATCAGGAATCCTGTAGTGATATTTCTTATGTTAAGATCACCTGTATATAAAATCTATCAAAAACTAGATGGTCCTTTGAAGGTTTTTTTTTAAACTATTGATCCTTTACCACACTGGTTTACTAAAGTTTGTTGCACAAAAAAATAGGTATTGTACATTTTTCCTTATTGATATTGCTCAATATTAACAGACTGAGGGTGTTCATGCTTATGACCATGAGTTTGCATAGATTTACAGTAGATTTAGATTTACAGTAGACGACAGATTTAACTTGGAAACCAAATTTGATGTGTCTTTTCGGCAGAACTGATGTTTTATATAATGTTTTAATCTCGCTCGTTTACATGATTTTGTTGCATTTTGTTTTTTATTTGGCAAGTCGTTACTAACCGTTCACAACTCCCGCAGGATCTACTCTGCCGCTACCAGCCTCATTAAGCTAAGCCCAGTGGACCACAAAGCCTCTTTCGAATAATGTGCAACCACTTCAACAACCTTCAAATTTGCACGGAGACCGTAAGACTCCAGCTGGGCTTTGATCTCAAAGCTTAAAGACCGCAAAAAAAAAAAAAAAAAAAAACACCTCAGGGCTCTAACATCGGATTTAACTTAAATTAAATAGCTCCCTAAAAAATAGAATGCTAAAGAACTGCGGCACTATAGTTAAGAATATCATTAAATATATATATATATATATATATATATATATATATATATATATATATATATATATATATATATATATATATATATATAATCTCACACACACACCAGTATAATTCGACTAAATCCAAAACAGTAATATGCCGCTGAGAATGCAAACAAGATTAGTACAAGATGTTACATGTTTTAAAAAATAAAGTTTGGGATTTACCTTAAGTTTGAACTGGCGGCTTTTCCAAAAACTCCGTAAAGAAAAAATACACAGTAAATTTGAATGAAGCCAGACCTTCTGTTCCACAGGCAGTACATGGTTTACTTGAACGCAAGGATGCTTCCCCCAAATTTCAACCGGAGTGCAAAAAGAAGCAAGAAGGTCTAATGAGAAGAAACCAGATGGATTAATAATGACTTTACAACCTGTTGGCTAAGAGACGAAAAAAAGAGGGCCGGTCTCCTTTAGGTTTGATTGACGTGCTATACTTGCGGAACTGAGCACGTTCGCATCAATGCTGCAATGTGTATGTATGCGCGAGTCTGTGTTTTAAAAAGGTGCAGGGGGTTGGGTTCAAAGGCTTTGTGTCTGTCTGTGTTTCCACATTCTTGCTTTTGCTGGGGGATTAGACAATGCGACCCTATGGAAAGGAACCTGTCTCAGCAGGTTTTTAAATTGGACCCATTGGATATGGACACACAAGGGAAATAAATCGACGCTTAAAACAAACAAAAAAAAATCTGAATGAGAATGGGGTTATTCTCCCGCTTTGTTTATTATTTATATAATAATAATAATAATAATAATAATAATAATAAGTGACAACAGATACAATCCCCGTGTTAGGGAGAGGGGAGGTTTAATGTAATTTTGCCCTCTTCAGCTCCCCTACCCTCCATTGCCTTAGCAAATAGTGTCATTATTGTCATAATTATGTATAATTCTACCAAAAGGCTACTTATCAACATATTTAGAATATATTGCAATGTTTTTTTTTGTTTGTTTGTTTTTTTACTGATTCAAACATTAGTAACTTTTGGCAATAAGTAAAGGGAATTAACTCCATGAACACAATGTGGAAATGGGTGGGGACAAATAAGTCCTGCTGACACCCTATACCTAAAATGTGTGAGGTAAATATAATTCCACCAGCACCTTAATGAAACCATCTCCCTAAACATAACTTCATAAAGCAGATCAACTACATTGCTAAATGAATTACCCCCCACACACAAAAACAACTGCTTGAAGACTTCACTGCAAGTATTAAATACATCTCAACTTTTGAGAAAACAGATTTAAGGAAGGTAGTAAGAACTGACACATTTGAATTGTGATGACCTTTAAACACTCATAAAAGTAAGCTTAAATAAACTAGTATACAATGTTTCAACACACATTTTAGTCACTGGAAAAATAGCCTTGATTGCCAGACTAAACCAGAGGACATGGTAGCTTGAAAACAGAAATGTACTGGTTTGTTTGTTACACAGCTGGTTGTAAAAGTCCAGCACAACTTTATAGGTACAATACATTTTCACTAAAGACAACAGCACATTGCATGTAGAATTGCATTGTAAAAGGACAGACAGTTGTTTAGTTTTTTTTTCTTAAACCAACATAACCAGCTCATAAATGTATCCCTGTGTCACACAAATCTTAGCCGAATGGTTAAGGTGACTGGCTTCATAAAATGGGTTTTCATGCTTATTGCGCCTAAAGTTACAAGAATTAAGAATCTCAGAATCGTGTGGCTGGTTTCACACACAAGCTACTTACTGTTACTTTAGATGTGGTACTGTAGTCTAAGATTGGTGCTAATCCTGATCTGTGAAATCTGATGGGGTGACAGCAGCACAGGGCTCTCCTTCCCTCAACCAGTGCTGATGCTCCAGCTGGCTTTCTCTCCATTCCATTTTCACTTCTCTTTTTTTCCCTCAAAATAAACCTACAGTTCAGTCTCCAAGTATCCAGGGCCGCTATCCCTCTCCTGACACCATGTGACATACGCGTTACCAAGGAGTCTCAGAGACCAGAAACACTGCAGTTAAGCGCTCATGCGTATTTTGTAAGTTGCCCTGGATAAGGGCGTCTGCTAAGAAATAAATAATAATAATAATAATAATAATAATAATAATAATAATAACAACCTTCACCATCACTACTTCTCTAAACTAACCGCCATGATCACCCTATTTATACACCTGTGGCTGGAGCCTTAATTAATCATTCTTGCCATGTTGCCTGTTTTTTCCAAAAAGTTTAATTTTCAGAACTAAATCATGGCACTTGGTGTTCAAACAATACATTAAGAGTAACACTTTTACTATTTAGAAATACAAATAAGTTTAAAATGCACTAGTCACCTGTAACTAAAAGTTAATTTAAACTGTTAGCTCAATTGGATTGCCACAGGAAAATACTGTATTCTCAAATACAGAACTCCCCCTACAGATAAAGATGTATTCCTGGCTTGTGAACCTACTGAGGGTCAGAGTTATTGATTAACTGAATGACGGTTCATGAAATAGAAACATATAACTTTATCTACATTAAGTAGTTATATACAAACACAATTCATTTACCAATTGAAATATTTATTAAGGCACAAAAATAGTACATCTTTATACAAGATCAAAATTACATCCGATTCGTTAAGTGCACATAAGGTTAAAACAAAAATGACTTGCCTTCATGCAGGATTCCTCCCTCCCCCTCCTCCTTCCCTCCTCCCCTTCCCCTTTCCCCTCCTCCCTCCTCCTCTCCCCTTCCCCCTCCCCTCCCCCACTTACTCCGCCCTTCCCCTCTCCCCCCCTCCCCTCCCCACCTACTCCCCTTCCCTCTCCCCCCACCTACTCCGCCCTTCCCTCTCCCCCCACCTACTCCGCCCTTCCCCCTCCTCCCTTCCCCTCTCCCCCACCTACTCCACCCTTCCCCCCTCCTCCCTCCCGTGCAAGGCATCTGGTTATAGTTAATGGGCTACAGCACAGAATCTCAAGGGTTTGATCACTTTAGGATAGCGCTGTATATGCTAGTTACCCAGTGCTTTAAAATAAAATGAAGACATCTTGCATATCAATGAATTTAACACAGAAACAAAAAAGAATGACCAAAGTTAAAAATGACATTAAAATAAAACAACAAACGAACACAAATGCGTGAGAAAGATACCCTTAAGGCATGCGGGATTAAAAATGAATCAGCTCAAAATAAACATGTACTGCTATACTTCATATATTATTTACATTCATTAGAAGACTGAATCCCTGCTGTTGAAATTTACATAGAGACCTAATCTAGAACAACTGTTGGAATCCAATTATAGAGCCTTGGCTTTTTGCTGTGGTACTTTCTTGGCACCATTTATTTCTGAAAACAATATTGTGAAAAAGAAAACTACTAAGAAACTAGTTTGGTGCAGATTGAAATTTTGGTTTTGCTTCATTTCAATATAAATAGGGAAATTTAGCCACAGCTTAGGAAATCTGGCCCCTTAAGTCCAAAGCAAGGGTCATCGAATGTGTACAGAAACTCCTAAATAACAAGGAAGAACCCCCTTTTTATTAATTTGGTTTGCCTTTTGACATACACTGCTGGTAAATGTGCCATGGACAAAAAAAGAATGGTCTATATCATGGTTTTGTCGTCATTATACCCTTTCCAGAAAGTATTGAGAAATAGTGGAGTTACAATAGGGAGACTATTGATTTCAATAGTCAGCTTAAAACGTCCATGGACATATACAATCCAAACTTGGAAAGAGCAATCGATGAACACAAGTACTTATTTACTGTCAGCAGAATCACAGCCGTGGTTTTCAATGCCCATCTCGGCAGTAACAGGCAGAATTAAGTGGGAGATGCGACTCCAAAGGCCCCCTAGCTTGTCGGCATCCATCCTGTTGAACGCATCAGGCTGCTCTGAATTGATAAACTTCTTCTGAATGTAATCCCGCACCTTCTCCTCCACTATGCCCAGATTCAGCCCGGGGGTCAGCTCCTCCTCGTCGAGCAGGACAGTGAAGAGGAGTGCCACTGCCTTATAGGCTGCATTCTCATGGTCGCAGTATTTGTAAAAGATGAGGGTTGCACCTGGGGGAAGCTCTTCCAATCGGTGGATCACTGCCGTCCGCTTATTATCTTCAAAGCTGCTTTTCAACTTTTCATCCAACAGCAGCTTGACCCAGTCGCTGTCCAGAGAGGCCAGGCCAGACCCGTCCATCTGGACAGCGCTGGCATTCAAAGCCGAGGAATAAGCCCCGGCGAGCTGGCTTGCGATACAGTGCAGCGTCTTCTGAGCATTCTGCCCGGAGGTCAGTATCATGCTGGCTGGCTCTGAGGGTTGAGCTGATAAGAGGTGCTTCTCAAGGAGGATCTTGCTTCTCTTCCACAATTCTTCTCTCTGGCTGGGAAAGCGGGACTTCAATTCCTTGAACTTGATTTGAAAGGCTTGGAGGGTTGGATTTTCATCTGTGGCCGGGAGCTTGGGCTTGTAGACATTCAGAAATGCAGCCCCTACAAGAGCCACCAGAACTAGAACAAAACTGAACTTTAGTAGCCCGTAGATTCCTGAAAATAAAATTAAAACGTTGTTGCATTAGGTTGTCAGCCTTACTGAATACATTAATCTGTTTAAGTTTCTTGCATGTTTAAATCTTATTCTTAAACAGAAGAATAAAATATAAATCTAATGGTTTTTGCCAACCCATTTTTATATTACCTTTTGGCAATTCTTGTTTACATGTAGTTTTATTGGGGGAATAAATTGTCCTTCAAAATGCAAATTAACCTATTAATATTAAAATATGCTCTGATGTTTCCGACAGTGCTCCTGATATTGTTGGCCAGTGCAATACAAAACAAAATAACAAAAAAAGAAAAAAACACAATCCTGTTGAGTCCATGAAAAGATTATTTTTTTTTTCACAATTTGTTTTCAAAAACATCAAGCCAGGACAAAAATGAAGAAATCAATTAAGAAACAAAACGGGTACATGTGATTATAATGTCATGCCATTTCACCAGGTACAGTACTTAGTGTCAAAGTTGTATATGGAAAAACTAATACGCCTTTCAAATGATAACATGTATTATTTAACAGCAAAGTCAGTACCTACCTGAGCCAGAACTTGCCTCTTCTTGTGGCTTTGCCTTTCCTAAGAAAGAAGATGAAAAAAAAAACAACTTTCCAATAGGAGTCTCCAAACTATTAAAAATATAAAAGTTGCCATGGTTTACGAGATAACTGCAGTGAAAGTGGAAAATTACATATATACACTATCCTCAAAGGGATGTTTGATAATAATATTATTATTATTATTATTATTATTATTATTATTATTATTATTATTATTATTATTATTATTATTAATTATTAATAATATCCTTATTTTGAAATGTCAATATTCAACAGTTTTTTCTCCTTTCAGAAAAAAAGAGACACTTTGGAGTAAAGGGCTGTGTTTGTGTTCAGAGGTCACAACTACTTAAGCTGATATTTATACCTTTTCCCACCATTGCTTTACTGGTTGGGATATTATGTAGAACCATATTGTGAACCATATTATGTGATGAGGTGGGTTTTTTTTGTGAGAATACATACAAAACATGCATGAATGCTAATAACAGTACCTCGCTTTCTTTTTTCCTCATTGCTGGTTTGGGAATGCTGAATTTTATTTTTCAGTTTACGTAATTCATTATCCTGACGAACTGCTAAGGAAAAAAAAAAAAAAAACAGTTTTAAATAAGACTCACAGCGAAGCCCAACTTTTACCCAGTGATATATCTCCTAATATAGAAAGAACTTCAGGTAAGTTAGAATTGGAATTACTGTACATAAGTTTTGAAGTAAATAAATAAAAGTTACCATGTACAAAACTTAAGTTCTGATTCTTTCAAACAAAGAAGGGTACGGTACACTTAACACACACTCAAAAATAGAAAATTCTGCAAAATTTGCTTGTTAAACTTTAATAGGTAATTTTAAGAACAATAAAGTGAGAAATACTGACATTGTGAATTTATTTCTGAAATATAGGTGAAAGCATTACTGTGTATTAGAGAGTGACATTAGAATGGGACTCCCCGCGGCTCGCTATTGCAATTGTAACTTTATTGTGTTTTATGTGCTTGATTACCAGGGATCCTAGGAATCAGTTTGCTGTGGAAAAACACAGATTTTCTACGCTGTCTGAGAATTTTTTTGTTTTACAGTTGGGGTGGGGCAAAAAACATGCAAGGCTTTTTTTGGTTGTTTGACAACCAAATCAATACACTTATCATATATAATCATCAACACAAGCAATTTTGCTTTAAATTTAGAAAACATACTTGTTCAATAAAACTGCTTCTGGTGTACAGAGGTCAAGGTTGAACGAGGCACATTGTCAGTGTCACCCACATTCATGCTGAAACGTAGCTGAAGTTTAGTTCAGTATTCGGTGAGTTTTTACTACTCAACATCTGTTTAAAGATGCTGAAAATGATCAAAATCACCCCTAAAGATTGGGTCAATGAGTTTGGCAATAGCTATCCAGGTGACTAGTCAAGATAACTCGAGATAAAGGAATATGAAAACTACTTTTGGTTTTTATTATTACTATACAGAAGTATCTGTGACGTTTAAAGTAAAATGTTACATGTGTTTATATTACTGATTGATGGCACTCTGGGGAACATCCTTTAAGTTTGAAAGTGTACCAATAAATACTTCCTGTGTTAACTGTGTTTATTCAATAGTACTGTTTGTGGATGATGACTCAATTTTAGCCTTTTATTTTAATTGCGGAATAACCCATAATGGAATGTACATCATATCCAGATATTGATGCGTGATATTGTTATTTAGCACAGTGTTGTAAACACTAAGGGTCGTGTATCATATAGCTTAGTATTTTGCTTTAAAATATAATTAATACTTTAAAATTATTCAAAATATATCCAAATGTAATACCCACACAAATGCCCAAAACTAGCCCAAAAATTAGACACCCACCCAAAGCCATTTTTTCACACACAATAAAAAAGATGTGAACCCGCCCAATCTGGCAACACTGGCTACAAGAACTTTAGATGTTGTAATATTAAACCAATCAATATGAGATGTTGCAAAATTGAACCAATCAAATGCTTACTCAGACCAACAGACACTATAACCCTTGTATCAAGGACACTCATTTTAATTGACACACCCCAATTAGTGATGTCACTGGCCCACCCACTCAATTCAACCTTGCTTGCTTGCTTCAAGACCATTAAAAAAAAAAAAAACTAACAGAATAAACAAATTTTAAACATGTCAACCTCAGCAAATAACTGGATTAAATAAACTTATTGTGAGTTCGAGTTGGAGTGAAACTCAAGACTGTGGCCCTTGACTATTTTTTTCTGTTATCAATACATTATGCATAATAAAATGGCTGAAGTAGCTTTGTGTGGTTCTTGTTATTCTTGTAATTGGTAATATGGCAGTAGTGAATTACATTTTAAATTTTCAACTGGGAACAGGATGAGAATGAAAAACACAATAAAAGGGTAACCCAAAAATATCCTGCCTGAAAGGTATGTCATACAGCGAGAGGTTAAAAGAAATCAGTCTCTTTTTTCCTGAAATATCACGGGACGGGATTGGACAGGACATTTTTTGACAAGACGGGATGGGATGGGGAATGAACAAAAATTATATGTACGGAACAGTACAGGATGGGAAAAATTCCGGTGGGACAGGATGGGAACAAAAATTGAATTTAACATTTTTTCACGGGATGGGATGGGACAGGAACATTTTTGATGGGACAGAATGGGAGGGATCTCCAGTTTCATTCCTGTGTCACTCTCTACTGCGTATTACCAGTTCAGGACAGTAAGCGTCAGATGTAGAGGCCGCTAGAGGTTGCAAAAGAACTTAACACTTAACTCACACACTCAAAATCACAACATTGTACCAAATTTCTCATCCTTGACCTTTATTATATTAATTTAAAGAAAACATTTCTAAAGTTATTTACAAAAATACGGTAAAACAATACAGCTGCAACTTCAGACCATGCCACATCATATGCGACTTACACCTAACCCCTCAAATTAACCCTTACATTATTATTATTTATTTCTTAGCAGACACACTTATCCAGGGCGACTTAATCGTTACAAGTCATCACATTATTTTTACATACAATTACATCTAACCCAAACCTTATCCCTACCCCTAACCCTTGCTGTCACTATCAAACTGTTACTATTTTTTCAAAAGTAACTCTGTTACTATTTCAACACCTTTTGCACCCTCTAGCGGCCTCTAGTGGCTACTACATCCAATGCTCACCACCCTGAACAAATACACGCAGTAACGTTTTAACCTATATTTCATGAATACATTCATAATTTTTGTATTTTCCTCACTTTATTCCTCTTTAAATGACCTATTAAAGGTTAACATGCAAAAAAGTTGGCAGAATTTTCTCTGTTTGAGTTAAGTGTACCATAACCTCAAAGAAATTCACCCTATGCATTTTCAAATCCTATTTTTAAAAACTGCTCACTAAGCACACACAACAACCAAGTAAATGCTACTAAAGTTAAATACATGAAATTGGGTGATTAGAAAGTAAGTTTACCACATCAATGCACCATCTCTCACAGCATAAGGTAAAATTGCATACAGTTGTTAAGGGAACCATAGGACACAAATGCCAGTTATTCATTTTTTGCCACTAGGGGGCGCCACTGTGGTTACTACCACGTATTTCCATACTACAGTACTGTGGGTATAAATAGTCTTGTCACACACAAGGCAGCTCAGTCAAGCAACATGAAGCTGACAAGTGTGCAGAGAGGTGAACTGGTCAAGGCATCTCTCAGGGAATACAGTAGTGCATAACACCAGCAACTGCAGTTACAGTTCTTGGCATGACTGGAATTGAATGACCAGTGGCCTGCTAATAACCTGTGGATGGATGAAGCGCACTTCACCCTGTCTGGAAGTGTGAACACGCGCAACTGTGTTATCTGGTCGGAGACTAATCCACATGCAACAGTTGCGAGACCCTACATGATGTTAAAGTGACAGTGTGGTCTGGCTTTACGGATAATAATAATAACTTTGTTATTATTTGTTTATTTAGCAGACGCCTTTATCCAAGGCGACTTACAGAGACTAGGGTGTGTGAACTATGCATCAGCTGCAGAGTCACTTACAATTACATCTCACCCGAAAGACGGAGCGCAAGGTTAAGTCACTTGCTCAGGGTCACACAATGAATCAGTGGCTGAGGTGGGATTTGAACCGGGGACCACCTGGTTACAAGCCCCTTTGTTTAACCACTGGACCACACAGCCTCCTATTATTGGACCATTCTTTTTTGAAGGATCATCAGCAACGGGACCTCAAACGTGCAGTCACAGCTGCACGATACCACACCAAGCTGACAACCTATGTCATTCCTATGCTGCAGTAACAAAATTATTATTATTATTATTATTATTATTATTTAGCAGACGTCCTTATCCAGCGACGAAATGTGATGAACACTGCAATCTTCATGCAGGACAGGGCCCCTCCGCATATTGGCACCCATGTGAAACGCGTCTTGCAGGAGCACTTTCAGGACAGAATCATTTCATGTCACTTTCCTTGTGAATGGCCACCTCGTTCACCGGACCTTTCACCAGCGGATTTCTGGTTACGGGGGTACCTGAAGTCACGCACAATTGTGCGGGAGGTGGCCAGCATACCTGAGGAGATGCGTAATGCAGCCGTAATGTCCGTCGTTGCATCAACGCAATTCGTTCTGGATCATGGAGGAGCGCATATTGAACACTTGTGATTATCAGAGGTAGGTCATAGTGGAGCCCCCTAGTGACAAATGAATAACTATGGCATTTGTGTCTCCATGGTTCTCTTAACAACAGTGTGCAATTTCACCTTCCTGTGCCTGTGAGAGATGGTGCACCGATGTGGTAAGCTTATTTTCTAATTACCCTGTAAATATTCATTTTCACAGAATGCTACTCTGTACCTGTGGACCCAGCATCCCCCCATGCACCATCAGAATCACTGTTTCCATTAACGTCATCAGAATCTCTTGATGCCTTAGCTTCACCCACATCTTTCTTTGCGGGACCTTTGCTCTTTCCTTGGCCAGCACCTAAAACCAGAATGCATTAAAAAAAAAAAAAAAAAAAAAACAGAAAAACAATCATTTAGAGCATGACATGGCTATAATTAATATACAGCTGTTGGGTTTCCAAAAGGTGATTGCAAAGCTTTTTGTCTCTTTCATATCTGAAATAAATTTTTAAAAAAGTGTTTGCATGTTGTAAAATTGAACCAATCAAATGCTTACTCAGACCAACAGACAATATAACCCTTGTATCAAGGACACTCATTTTAATTGACACACCCCAATTAGTGATGTCACTGGCCCACCCACTCAATTCAACCTTGCTTGCTTGCTTGCTTGCTTCAAGACCATTAAAAAAAAAAAAAATGTAACAGAATAAACGAATTTTAAACATGTCAACCTCAGCAAATAACTGGATTAAATAAACTTATTGTGAGTTCAAGTTGGAGTGAAACTCAAGACTGTGGCCCTTGACTATTTTTTTCTGTTATCAATACATTATGCATAATAAAATGGCTGAAGTAGCTATGTGTGGTTCTTGTTATTCTTGTAATTGGTAATATGGTAGTAGTGAATTACATTTTAAATTTTCAACTGGGAACAGGATGAGAATGAAAAACACAATAAAAGGGTAACCCAAAAATATCCTGCCTGAAAGGTATGTCATACAGCGAGAGGTTAAAAGAAATCAGTCTCTTTTTTCCTGAAATATCACGGGACGGGATTGGACAGGACATTTTTTGACAAGACGGGATGGGATGGGGAATGAACAAAAATTATATGTACGGAACAGTACAGGATGGGAAATTCCGGTGGGACAGGATGGGAACAAAAATTGAATTTAACATTTTTTCACAGGATGGGATGGGACAGGAACATTTTTGATGGGACAGAATGGGAGGGAACTCAAGTTTCATTCCTGTGTCACTCTACTGCGTATTACCAGTTCAGGACAGTAAGCGTCAGATGTAGAGGCCGCTAGAGGTTGCAAAAGAACTTAACACTTAACTCACACACTCAAAATCACAACATTGTACCAAATTTCTCATCCTTGACCTTTATTATATTAATTTAAAGAAAACATTTCTAAAGTTATTTACAAAAATACGGTAAAACAATACAGCTGCAACTTCAGACCATACCACATCATATGCGACTTACACCTAACCCCTCAAATTAACCCTTACATTATTATTATTTATTTCTTAGCAGACACACTTATCCAGGGCGACTTAATCGTTACAAGACATCACATTATTTTTACATACAATTACATCTAACCCAAACCTTATCCCTACCCCTAACCCTTGCTGTCACTATCAAACTGTTACTATTTTTTCAGAAGTAACTCTGTTACTATTTCAACACCTTTTGCACCCTCTAGCAGCCTCTAGTGGCTACTACATCCAATGCTCACCACCCTGAACAAATACACGCAGTAACGTTTTAACCTATATTTCATGAATACATTCATAATTTTTGTATTTTCCTCACTTTATTCCTCTTTAAATGACCTATTAAAGGTTAACATGCAAAAAAGTTGGCAGAATTTTCTCTGTTTGAGTTAAGTGTACCGTAACCTCAAAGAAATTCACCCTATGCATTTTCAAATCCTATTTTTAAAAACTGCTCACTAAGCACACAGAACAACCAAGTAAATGCTACTAAAGTTAAATACATGAAATTGGGTGATTAGAAAGTAAGTTTACCACATCAATGCACCATCTCTCACAGCATAAGGTAGAATTGCATACAGTTGTTAAGGGAACCATAGGACACAAATGCCAGTTATTCATTTTTTGCCACTAGGGGGCGCCACTGTGGTTACTACCACGCATTTCCATACTACAGTACAGTGGGTATAAATAGTCTTGTCACTCACAAGGCAGCTCAGTCAAGCAACATGAAGCTGCCAAGTGTGCAGAGAGGTGAACTGGTCAAGGTATCTCTCAGGGAATACAGTAGTGCATATAACCAGCAACTGCAGTTACAGTTCTTGGCATGACTGGAACTGAATGACCAGTGGCCTGCTAATAACCTGTGGATGGATGAAGCGCACTTCACCCTGTCTGGAAGTGTGAACACGCGCAACTGTGTTATCTGCTCGGAGACTAATCCACATGCAACAGTTGCGAGACCCTACATGATGTTAAAGTGACAGTGTGGTCTGGCTTTACGGATAACAATAATAACTTTGTTATTATTTGTTTATTTAGCAGACGCCTTTATCCAAGGCGACTTACAGAGACTAGGGTGTGTGTGAACTATGCATCAATTACATCTCACCCGAAAGACGGAGCGCAAGGTTAAGCCACTTGCTCAGGGTCACACAATGAATCAGTGGCTGAGGTGGGAGTTGAACCGGGGACCTCCTGGTTACAAGCCCCTTTGTTTAACCACTGGACCACACAGCCTCCTATTATTGGACCATTCTTTTTTGAAGGATCATCAGCAACGGGACCTCAAACGTGCAGTCACAGCTGCACGATACCACACCAAGCTGACAACCTATGTCATTCCTATGCTGCAGCAACAAAATTATTATTATTATTATTATTTAGCAGACGTCCTTATCCAGCGACGAAATGTAATGAACACTGCAATCTTCATGCAGGACAGGGCCCCTCCGCATATTGGTACCCATGTGAAACGCGTCTTGCAGGAGCACTTTCAGGACAGAATCATTTCATGTCACTTTCCTTGTGAATGGCCACCTCGTTCACCGGACCTTTCACCAGCGGATTTCTGGTTACGGGGGTACCTGAAGTCACGCACAATTGTGAGGGAGGTGGCCAGCATACCTGAGGAGATGCGTAATGCAGCCGTAATGTCCGTCGTTGCATCAACGCAATTCGTTCTGGATCATAGAGGAGCACATATTGAACACTTGTGATTATCAGAGGTAGGTCATAGTGGCGCCCCCTAGTGACAAATGAATAACTATGGCATTTGCGTCTCCATGGTTCCCTTAACAACAGTGTGCAATTTCACCTTCCTGTGCCTGTGAGAGATGGTGCGCCGATGTGGTAAGCTTATTTTCTAATTACCCTGTATATATTCATTTTCACAGAACGCTACTCTGTACCTGTGGACCCAGCATCCCTCCATGCACCATCAGAATCACTGTTTCCATTAACGTCATCAGAATCTCTTGATGCCTTAGCTTCACCCACATCTTTCTTTGCGGGACCTTTGCTCTTTCCTTGGCCAGCACCTAAAACCAGAATGCATTAAAAAAAAAAAAAAAACAGAAAAACAATCATTTAGAGCATGACATGGCTATAATTAATATACAGCTGTTGGGTTTCCAAAAGGTGATTGCAAAGCTTTTTGTCTCTTTCATATCTGAAATAAATTTAAAAAAAGTGTTTGCATGTTCTACTGCGATTTGCATTTGTAGATTTAACTGCTAATTTTACCGACCCCGGGTTAACACTCATCTTACTCGACTACCTAGTGCGATACCAGACGTACGATTGTATGCCATTAGTTATTTCCTAATTTATTTATTTTTCACTGATTTCATGATATCTCTATTTTGTTTGTATGTAGCACGGTAGGCCTGTACGTATTTTGTTGAAAAATAATACTGTTGGGAAAACACCTTTTATTTTTTACAGTACCAACTATCTCCAGATGGTGGCGCCAAATGTGTGTTTTCTTTATTTATTTTTTTAAATCATACAATTTGATTGGCTTAAGAGTCGCTTCAAGTCAGTCAGTTAGTTATTTCTCAGATCATCTTTTAAAATCATACAATTTGATTTGCTGAAGAGTCGTTTCAAGTCAGTCAGTTAGTTATTTCTCCGATCTTATTTGTTATATAATGCTTTATGTTGCATCTACAGAAGTCTGTTGCGCCAGAGAATGTGCATGTTGTTCCTTTAACTTAAGTATGTTACACGTTTACAGCGTTACAAAGTCCAGCCGTACTTTTTTGTTAGTTCATGTCCAATGCATTAGACACTTATTTTAAGTCTAAAAGATAACAATCTGTGTGTCAGGGGATTACAAAACAGCCACTGCTATATGATTTACATTGAATTAAAATATTTAACATAGGTTTCACATGTAAATGAAACAAAGTGTAATTTCTTGTAAACCAAAAGTAATACAAAAGAGGATTGTTAAACGATTATATTACAAGCAGTAATACATTATTGTTGTTATAATCTGGATAAAGCAATTTGTCGTTTGCTTTACATAGTTGGAAACAAATGATTTAATCCATCATTTTTCTGTGACATTACATTGTACAATTTACTAGGAAATAGAAGTAGACATACATGGACATGTTCAATATATTCTGTTTCAATAAGTTCTGTTGTAAATGGAAATATCATGGATTCACCACATTTTTAACTTGAGATGCAACCAACAGAAGCGCCATTACCGGACTTCAAAATGAATCCAAGGCCAAATACTTAAAAAAATGTACACTCCATTGTGTTAATGCTTCCGTGTGTTTTCAGGCACGGAAAAGTCACTATTTTAAATATCTGACCCATGAAAGACTTACCATAGTTTGCAGATCTTGTTTGAACCATTTCTGAATTAGCTTCCCACTCGTTCAAGTTTCCTGATTCTGATTTCGACTTTGACGTTTCTTTATTCACATTCGGTGGAAGTTTCGATTTTTCACACCGGAAAACAGAACTCTTGTCTGTTTCAGTCGGAAACGTATCAGAGAAACATTCAGCCCCGGAAAATGCGGCACTGTGATTAGGTAATTTTAACTCACTGTCAATTTGAGAGGCAAATTCGGAAGCTCCTCGTATTGCAGTTTTAGGATTTCTGATAGAAGGCCGAGGACTCACATTTCCAAAGTATTTTTCCTTTCTATGCCACGACATTATTTTCGATAGTTCTTCTTTTTATTACAGCATTTCTTGATGCTTGTAGTTTAAAAGGTGTGTGCCATGGTGCCGGTATTGTGTAATATTCTGTATCCCACAAAATTCTGCATTCGCTGTTTATACTATGTGCAATCACGTGGTCTGGCGATTCGTCTTCCGCACTTTCGTCACGGTTTGTTTTGTTGGAATTCCGAGGTAAACTAATTTTTCTAATGTTAAGGGTGACGGTTAGTCTATATTTGCATTATTACGGTACAATGTTTTTTACTAATCAAAAACCACTTGATTGCATATAGTGCAATACGCAGGGGATGCAGACTATAACACAACACCGGTCCCATGTGAATAATAATAATAATAATAATAATAATAATAATAATAATAATAATAATAATAATAATAATAACAACAAATGTTCACTGCATAAGGATTCAGTATCGTTCTCTTAAAATATTCCCATTTCCGTTCAGAAGAAAACAAACCATAGCATCCACTCCTTTTTAGATTTCGAATTAACTTGTGTAAATAAAGATACGCTGCCCCTATAGCATTGGGAATGACAGGAACGTAGGATGCGCTGTGTCACAGAATTGTATTTCCCCATCGCATCTAGGTGCCGCACATACGTATAAAATATGTGTAATGTGTTAAAAGCATTAGACTATATATTATCTTTGTACTACTTTGTACTGATTTGTACTTTTAAAAAATAAATCATTATATATGTTTTAATATTTCATACAGATTTTTTTATAGTGCTTAAAAGAATTATGATTGTTTATATTGCCTTAAATGCTTGTGAATTATGTTGATACATTTCCAATGATTAAATTGATTTGTGAAACTGAACAGATTCAAGTTTTTTGGGCCTGCAAGTTAGGTCCAAAACTGAAAGGCAAAATGTTGCCCGCTCGGCTTTGAGTCATGTGATCCATAGGTGGCGATATTGGATAAGGTTTTTAGTGCATTCTCTCTCATGACAAATTGCACAAAACCAAAGTAAAACTTTACCTGTAAAACATTTAGAAAATGGTGATTTGTAAATATAAAAAATTAAACAATAACAAATGTTAATAGCATTAAGAAAACGAATGCCTTGTTCGACAACTCGTTCCTCTGTTTTTATTTTGTGTTCTTATGTTTAAGTGCGTTTAGATAAATCAAGCCTTCAATCTGCAGTTCATTGGTAAAGTGATTAAGGCATTATAAGGCAATGATAACCTTTTAATATATATATATATATATATATATATATATATATATATATATATATATATATATATATATATATATATATATATATATACATATATAATCATTCTTGGTAGTGCTCTTTTTATTTCGTTTTATTCTTTTAATTAAAATAATTGCATAATATAGATTAATACATTTAAAATTAAATATCCCAAAATATATATTCATAATTAAATATATCCCATATATATATATATATATATATATATATATATATATATATATATATATATATATATATATATATATATATTGTGTGTGATTGGCTCTGTGTAGTTTGAATTTATCCTTCTGTTAACATAGCCTTACAACTCCTCCCAGTTTTGATTAATCCAGAGAGATCCTTCCCACTGACTGCTCAATGATCTACAGCAGTCACAAAAGCAGATACTTCTGTCCTGCACCTCTAACTCCTGCACGTTTCATGTAACCGGGAGTTACAGAGATTTATTAATCGATAAAAGGAACTACATCTCTCTGCGGTTGCTTTACTCAGCAAGGTGGTGGAAATGTATGAAGGGTGTTTCGGAACCAGGATGTAAATGCAGAATACAATTCTCGTTTTGAGAAGAAGTGCACTGTGGATTTGCATCGTCTTGCCTGGATCACGCAGTTTTCATAATTGGTTGTCACCAAGTGATCCTGATGTCTAAGATTGCGGTGTTGTGTTTTTTCTGGTGCGTGGTCCTGAGTGGGGGTTCTCCACTGTCTAATAATGGGGAGCAAGACACACCGGCCAAATCGAGTAAAACTAGTGGAGTTTGGGAGGAATTCAAAGAAGAATACACGGAAACTCTGGAGAACGAGGCTGACAATCAGGAAAATGTTTTAACACAGGTATGAAATCAGATACCTTTTTCATTGGGAATTATTTTGAACTCTACTAGGCTACAATAGACCCATTCTTGGTTAATGCAGGTTTTGTGCAGCAGAGCATATACAACAAGGGGGGTGGGGTCTTTGGGTTTCTACAGTTTAAGTTATTTCAGTTCGACTTTAGTGTTAGTACACACGTTGTTTACACATTTGTCACTGTACAGTTAAAGACTTAACCAGACACATATGTTTGCAAAATATAACACAAAGTCTGACTGAGACCCAAATCAGATTTTTCTTAACAATAACATCAGAAATGATAACCTCGTCTTCACCATGATCGTGAGAGGAGTGACCATTCCACGAAAGGGACGGTAATTAATAGCAAGAGGGAATAGTTTACAGACTATGGCCCTGTCCACACTACATAACCGATCTCGAGAACCGTACTCGAAACCGCTCTAATTAATCCAGCTCAAAGCGTCCACACTGAAGTACCGTTTCATGTTTAGTCAGGCTTAATGCGTCCACACACCATTAAAATAGTTCAGTTACAATTCCCAGCAGCGCAACGAACCGTGGAAATTAATACGATAGTATCCCACCATGCACTGTATTTTATTTTAAAATAATGTGTTATGCCCCATATTAACAGAGGTCCATATTGCATAAATGAAATAGAACAAGTATTGTGGAAAAAGTAAATCCGAACACACACACACACAAGTAGGGCTTGACGTTTTCAAGTTTTATTTTTAATCAGATGAAGTCCCTTTAAACAAATTGAGCTGATTCTGTTTTATAATTAAACTCAGAAAGAAGCTGTTAATTACAAAACAATCTTTGTTTTTACCTTCATATCTTGCCTGAGCCTAATTCGGGTCCTCTTAATTTTATTTCAAACAGATCTGACAAATTACGTAATTTGTTCATCCCTGATCGTACTTTTAACTCGCATTTCATTTTTGCAGTCGCCTAATTTAACGTTGTGTTTTTGTTATTTTCCCCACTAGTTTAAGAAAGATGTCCTGACAGATTTTTTGAAGCATAAAAATGAATACCTAGTGCAGAGTGTACACTGATAGCAAGTCCTTCGGGCGCCTGCTCAGAGTATTTCGCCAACCATAGCACAAAGCATTTTGGGATATTGGAGGATGCACAAAAAATGTACTTTGGTATTACAGCGTCCACACTTCTGATAAACCTCACTACCTGATGCGATATAATTAGAACCGGACTCGAGACTACCTACTGAGGTGGTCTCGAGTACGGTATTAAATGCTGCGTAGTGTGGACGCAAACCGTATTTAGCACTTTTAAGCCGGCTTAAATGCAACTAATACGGTTTAAAGGCATAGTGTGGACAGGGCCTTTAATTACAGCACCTGCGCACCTTTACATCTCTTATAAACCTTCCAGTTAAATCGCCATTATGTAAATTCTGGCATGCTTTTATACTTTTGTTTCAGATAAGCCTGTTTACAATACTGTTTTACCCGCTTTCCACATTCTAGCTGTTGGGTGATTATGACAAAGTCAAAGCCGTTTCCGAAGGCTCTGACTGTCAGTGCAAGTGCGTGGTCAGACCACTGAGTAGGACTGCCTGCAAAAGGATTGAAGAAGGCAATGCGAAGGTGAACGACTTCTACACCGTGGAAACTGTAACATCTGGACCAGGATGCAAGTGCGCCTGTATTGCCCCTCCTTCTGCTCTCAACCCCTGCGAGGGGGATTTTAGATTTAAGAAGCTCCAGGAAGCTGAGAAAGATGGTATCAAGGTAAAATAATTGAACATATCTGTATGTGAAAATGATCTCAAACAGTTGCATGGGATTATTGTAGACTAATCTTCAAAAGTGTTAACTCCAGTCTATGTTTCTGTTTATCTGCCACTAATGCAAAGCATAATTTCTGGAGGGGATTTTCATTCAGCTGGCGCGAGGGCAGTTCAACTCTTTGCCTGCCCTATTGACTGTCATGAGATGTAATACTTGGTGCCATTACAGTATAATTAGGATTTCTTCATGCAGACACTTCTCCACTAGAAATAGGAGCAAGAATGTCTTTTACATTGGAGACCCTGAGAGCCATCTGATTAAATCGTGTTTCACTTCCAACCTGCAGGTGACTAAACTGAGGGTTGCCAACAGATAATTATAATAAACAATTACCTGCCCCATAGTGAAATGATAAGGGAAGCCCTTTCTCTTGTATGAAGTGTGGAACCCTATTGATAATTTAGCAGTTGAACAAAGTAATAAAGGATGCCACTGTATTTCCTTACTGAAATCCTAAAAAGGTACGCAAGCTGCGAAATCTAATCTATATTGAATATTTTGCAGCTCTCAACAGTTATTGAATTGCTTGAAGGTGCCTTCTATGGGTTGGATCTCCTTAAAATGCATTCAGTTACAACTAAACTTGTACATCGCATGGAAACATTAGAAAAGGTAAGAGCTTCATTTTTGTTTTAACAAAACAGTAATACAATGTATGGGGAAACAACTGCCCTGCTTAGTCTAAATGTTGTACATTTTAGTTTTGTCTGTGCCTGTCTATCATGTTTCCCTTCACCTTGCCACACGGCACAATATAAGGCTTGGTACACACAGTAAGTCCGATGCATTTGCTGTGTGTAGGGCATCAACACTTCCAGCATCTATAATATCTATTACATTTGGTGCTTCTCCTTCCTAGTATATTGGTTCAAACAAATGTGAATAAATGATTCCATTATCGTAACCAGTATGAGCCCTGTATAAAAGTCCTGAATAGTGTAGAACCAGCAGCTCTAGCCAGCCATCCAGAAACATGGACATTTGCTGAGGGCCAATAGCGACACAAACACATAGCTGCAACAAAAAAAAAAAAAAGTGATCAGGCAAATCTACAAAGTGCAAAACGCCTGCAATGTTATAACATAGTGTTATCAATGTATCCTTGAAAATGCATATCAATGTGTAAGACGCAACTTTGTATGTAGATGCAGCAGATTTGAACACGTCCTTTCTATTAAAATAATATATAAAATCCAGGGTGGAATTGCACAAAGAGAGTTTGTTCATTTAGGCAAAAAGTCTAGGCATTAAGCAGCCAATTTTCAGCAAGTATGCAGACCAAATAAGTTCAACAATAGAACTGTTCATGGCTTTGCAAATTAAAGTCTAGGCAATTAAAAAAGCTCAAAATAAATACTTTAGTACTGACGTACACACCACATTTTGGTTTCCATAAACCTTTTAGTTCTGCTGCAGGTGTTCATATTTTCTTCTTAAAACAATAAGCTTATTTAACAGTATATGTGTCCATAAAGCTCTGTTGCCAACTTAAAAAAAAAATGTTGTGGCTTTCCAGCTGGAATGTTAAGTGTTCACGTTGACAAAAAAAATGTGTAACACACATGTCTTTTGTAGAAATAATTTAATAGCACATCTAGTGAACGACAGATCCTAGAATTAGTATCAGTTCACTTGGGACAGGAAAAAATAAAGGCAGATAGAAAATGATAAATAGATGGATACATAAATATGGTCTGATTCATTACAAACAAAGGACTTCAAACTTTAAACACATCTGTCAAACATATTCCTTCCTGCTCTAGGTTGCCTTACAAAACAGAACTGAAAAGAAGGAACATTTAAAAGGAAACACCAAACTGAACCACATATCCAAGAAAGAAAACAGTTCCACCACCAGCCCAATAGAAACTAAGAAACAGCTCACAGATCTGGGTTCTATCTTGCAGAGTGATGCTGCAGCTGCCTATAACCACAAGGAGGTAGGGCATTCTCCTTATTCTACCTACATATCATTTTTTCTAGTGTTTTCTTCATCTTGAGATGGTGTATTCAGTATGCATTGGGACTTTCATGCATAAATTCCTCGGCACACCCTAGATCAGAATGTTCAGAGCTACCTTTCCATGCAGATCACACTCAACCTTGCTTAGCTTAGCCTCTGAGATACTAAGGTGGCCAGGATGCAGGCCACGTGATCAAGGCATTGATGTTTTTATAGGAAGCCATGACTTGTGGTCTGATCCTTGGCCAGTGCTGAGACTTTGGTAGTCATACCCACTTCACTTTCTTTTAATTAGTGAGAGGATGTACAGTAATAAAGAGATATTGCAAATGAATTATTGCATATCCTCTAGAAAAAAAGATGGATTCAGCTGTCATCACTGTTCCACTACACTTTGGAAATAATTGATTGACCCTTTACAAATGATAGTTCTACCATAAGACCAAAACATGTTTTTTTCCATCATAGTTCTATGTTTAAAGACCAATAGCTGATTGATCTGATTATAAAAGTATCAAATAATGATGTGGTCATTTATGTCTTTGCAATATTTAACAAACGATATGCCTTTGGCAGGAAATTATTATTTTTCTGCCTAGAATATTTGGCTAATGCTAGCTGCTGTTCCCTACATCTATAATCAGGAGTGGTAATTTTGTTTTAAATTGGTGATCCAGCTTGGCAACCTACTAAACAGTAAGAAGCCTGCCAAGATAATGTTTATACTAAGTTAATTCCAGAATCATAAAGCACTTATTGTGTATTTTAGAATTTTTCCTTTGTATCATTCCTTGGATTTCCATATTCAAGAAGCACAGAAGAAGATAGATCAAGGTTTTATTAAAACTTTTTTTTTTTAAATGCATAAAAACAGTGTTTGATAAAAATAAAAAAAAAACCTAAAGAATTTTGGTTTCTGTTAACTGAATTAATTTTATGTACAGGACATCATATTGTTAATATAAAAACATAAGAAAAGTTTGGGAATGAGAAAATCCCATTCAGCCCCTCAAGGATTGTCCCTTGTTAGCGCATCATTCTTCCCTACTAAAGGGAACTTATTTAAAAGCACACCATCTAGCTTCCTAACTCCTTTTCTAAACTTACTTTTACTCTGCTTCTATTTATGCCCCTTTTGTTCTTCTCTCTGTGCTAAATTTGAAATAGTGTCTTGAGTTAACTTATCTATACCATTTATGATTTTAAAGACTTCAATCATGTCCCCTCTTTCCCTTCTTTTATCTAGGCTGAAGAGATTCAATTATTTTAACTTGTCTTCAAAGCTCATGTCATTAAGTCCTTAAATCAACCTAGGTGCCCTTTTCTGTACCTTCTCGAGTACAGTGATGTCTTTTTTGTAGTCAGGTGACCAAAACTACACACAGTATTTTAGGTGGGGTCTAACTAGGGCATTGTATAATATTAACATAACCTCTCTACACTTGTATTCTACGCTTTTTGCAATACAGTTTAACATTCTATTTGCCTTTTGAATTGCCTCACCACTTTGGCGAGACACATTTATTGAATTGTTTCATAATCCAAGCCTTTTTAATGGCAGAAATACGAAGACAGATTTGCTGGAGAAGCAGTATTCTCTAAACCACCACTAAAGGGAAATGAAGGCGTGCGCCTTGAACCCCCGACTGAACTACTAGAGCGTCTGGAATCTTCGCAGACAAAGCCTGTCTCCCGCCCTGCAATCATCCGAGGAATAACTTACTATAAAGCTAATCCCATAGAGGAGGACAATGACACAGATGACCAGCGTAAGTTTGCACCCTGTTGCTCACTGTACAGGATCCTGACTTTTACATTACATGGTTTGGCTCTCGATTTCCATGGTGATTTGATTGAGCCTTGTGTATTTAGTCAGATGAGGATCTCCTCCTCACTCTTTTCTATGCAGTTAAAACCAAGGAGCATGCACTTTCAGTATGTAACTAGAGTGGAATTAAGAAGCCATATAGGTACAGAAAACCTGACCAGTTTGTAAAGGCATGGGTTAACCAGGCTTGATTTTCTCTGAATAAATATGCCTTGTTTCTACCGATTTTTAACTTGTTATAAAAAATGTTAACCAATAACTTTTTGCCAGTTTATTGATACATGTATTTTTGTACTGAATGCTGTACATTGAGCCAATGTTTGATGGACAGGTGCTACATAAATACAAGTTTGTTTTTGTCAAGGAAAAAACTTCATTTTAATTTACTTTATGTGTTTGATGGCCAGCAGAAGATGACTTCCCAAGTGGCGATGGTGCTGTAGATCTGTTGATTGAAGATCAGCTCATCAAGCACATAGGAACGCTGGACAGGACTGTGGAGATACCAGAACCAGTGGTCAGGCCTCCAACAACAGCAGCTCCTGAGGTGGACGCACAAGACAATATGGAGACAACCCAGGCTCTGACTACAACTGCCACCGCTATGGAATCTACAGCTGCTCCTAGCATTACCACTGAGCTTCCATCAACCTATATCACAACTACCACAGCAACTACCACAGCCTCTTCAACACCTTCTACAAGAATAACAACTGTTATGACTGTACCTCCCAACAGCACCTCCACACCTGTCCAAGACACCATCTCCGCTACTACCACAGTCACAGCCGCCACTACCATTCCTGAACCGTCCACCAGCAAAGCAGCCCCTATCACCACAGATAGGCCTACCACTGCTAAAACAACAACTTCCATTGCCTCCGTACTGCTGAACACCACCAGGCCCCCCGAGCTGACCATACCCAGGCAGCGGGTCAACATTAATGGGGATGAATCTCAGGAGAACATGGGGGATGAGGCTCAGACGAGTCCTGGTAGGTGAAAAGCTCTTTAAATGCATTTACTTATTTCTATATTCACTTTAGGTAATCATCTACTTAAATATTAATTCTAACATAGTTAAAGGGAGTCATAAACTTTAAAAGCACAACATTTACCTGAACTCTGATTAATTTATCGTAAGACTTTTGCAATGTTGCACTAAACTTGCACTTCCATAAGTATGAGACATGTAAGATACACTGTTCATTTTCAACAGAGGGATGGTTCCATATACTGCATTTACTCTATTGTCAAAGAAGCTTAATTTTGAAACGTTTTTTTGGAATAGTATAGTAAACCATACTACCGTGATTTATCAAATCACCTACTTAAAATTAATTTTGGTAGTAAAACCGTTGTAGACTCTGTAAGGGTGGAATTAACAACCATTAGTCTGAGCCAGACAGCTTCTTTTGGAAGATTTCCTTTTTTAGCTCTGGGGTAAGCTCACAGGCTATTGCACAGCCACCTGGCACTTGACAAAAAGTATAGCCTGGTCTTGGTATTTCAAATTCAGTATCTTTAAGAACAATCCCATTCATATATTTCTAACTTTTCTGGCAGGCGTGTGTAAAGACACCTTGTCCACCATCTCTGATCCTGTAATTCATAACACATACGGGCGGAATGAGGGCGCCTGGATGAAGGACCCAAAGTCCAAGGAAGACAAGATCTATGTGACAAACTATTACTATGGAAACACTTTAGTGGAATTCCGCAACATGGAGAACTTCAAACAAGGTATTGCATATTCACAGCGTTGTGTAGTAATTTGTATCAAAATATTAGAATTACTTAATAGAAATTAAATCCACCATTTTACTTGACCAGAGCAGTTTTGAATCTGTTTCTTTTTTTTTTTTGTAATTTATTATATCTGAAAAGCATTAAATATACAAAACAAATATTGAACAGTTTACCTCTATGGTATTTCATGTGTACTGGTTTACAGCAGTATGCTGTAATGTTGGATCAGTTCCTGTAATAGAAACCAATGCTGTGTCTGTTGTAATCGAGCATTAAAGTCCCAATTTACAAAAAGCATTTGCAAATTAAATTGTACTATTGTGCCCTTTTTCAAAGACCCGTAATGCTGTCAAGGGGCCTTCAACTTACAACATTTTAAAAATGGCAGACGAGAATTAGCCCTTTGGCAATTTTTTACATTAACAGACTAACGTCATAGCTCCAAGACTGTAATCTAAATATCAGATTTTATTGTACTTTTGTGATGTGTTCCAACAGGGCGCTGGACCAACTCCTATAAACTCCCCTACAACTGGATAGGCACAGGTCATGTTGTATACAATGGAGCCTTTTACTACAACAGAGCTTTTTCACGAGACATAATCAAGTATGATCTGAAGCAGCGGTACGTGGCCGCCTGGGCGATGATGCACGATGCAGTGTTTGAGGAGACGACTCCCTGGAAGTGGAAAGGTCACTCTGACATTGACTTTGCAGTGGATGAGAATGGATTGTGGATCATTTACCCGGCAATCGATGACGAAGGGTTTCAGCAGGAGCTGATCGTACTGAGTAAACTGAACACTGCAGATCTGACCATACAGAAGGAAACTACATGGAGGACTGGCTTGCGGAAGGACTTTTACGGGAATTGCTTTATCGTCTGTGGCGTTCTTTACGCGGTGGATAGCTACAACCACATGAATGCCACTATTTCTTATGCTTTTGATACCCACACCAACACACAGGGAGTACCAAGGCTTCCTTTTGTCAATAACTTTTCCTATACCACCCAGATTGACTACAATCCAAAGGAAAGAGTCCTGTATGCATGGGACCGCGGGCATCAAGTCACATATGGTGTCATGTTTGCCTATTGAGATGTGCCTGTGAACAGTTACAAAGGGCCATGGCACTTTTTTTTGTATAAATAATAGAATAAATATTTTAATATTCTTAAGTGGGCTGTAGATCAGTCCACCTGGCTTTTTTTTTTGCAATTTAGCAATACATGCATATGCTTTTTAATACTGGTATTTAATATTCAATGCTTTACTGCCTGAAGAGTGTTCTTTTACTGTCATCACAGAAGCATGATACACCTTTATTTTACTTGCTATAAATACATGACAAATTTTGAATGAAAGTACAGAAGATATACCTTGGACATGATACAAAGTTTGGGAATGCACATGGACTTCTATTAAAGTACAGGATGTCTAGGACAGTTTATATAAAAATGTCCCACAAGACTTATATATTTGGTTCTAAAGCCAGTATAAAAACGAACTCCATTTGATACGCTTAAAAAAAGCGATTCACAAAGGTTCATTTTTTTAATTTCAACTTTATATATCATCACAAAGCACTTAATGTTCTGCAATGGATACGACTATGCAACATGCATTTAAATCATTTTAAGATCTACTGCTGTATTTGCTGGTCCTCCTGTTCGTTTTCATTCTAAATATAAGCAAACCAACATAAATCACTTTGCACCAGAGATTATAGTTATTTTATTTCTATCAAATTCTGGTCAACCTCATTGCTGTGCTACTAAAACATCAAAGCAGTTGGTGGAACCAGCACACATGGATTTTCCGTTGTATAAAATAGTAACGGCAAGATTTGAAGTTTGTCCCAGATACTGTGGCAAAATACCAGTGTTTTGAACTCTTATGATCTTCCTTTCTTCTGCTTTGTGGTGTACTGTGGTTAACAGTTTAAACTCATACAAATAAATGCTGAATCTTTAAATGTTAACAATATGCCTTACTTTAGTTTTTTTTATTTTTAAACAGTAGCACTTCCAGGGCTGTATTCATAATGTAAGTCTAAAAAGAAAACAATTTTGTTAATTTAACAGCACCTACATGCACCTTAGTTTCAGGTTCTCTAACATCAGCAGTGGTTTACACAAAGGTTTTTTTTTTTTTAAAGATACAAACATAGCATAATGATAAATGCTTTATGAATATGGCCCAGATATAGAAATATAACATACATTCCTCTTACCCATTCACACATAATATCCAGAAAAATAAAATTCATAGCTCAAACCTGTTATTTCATGTTTTTCTTTATTAATGTGCTTTTCCATCATTATAAAAACAAAGGGATGTCATCCATGCAGTATTCATGCCCACACATCCCACAGCAAAGAAAAATAGACGCCCTTTAGAAAGAGACAAGAGTTTTAAAAACACATTATACACTTTCAGTACTGCAAAATGTAACCCCAAAAATATTCATGTTTTACAAGCAATAATAGTATCCTGTTATATAAACATGTATTACATTGTATATGCAGTATATTACATATACATGTTTTTGGGAAGCATTTTATGTATGACATATACATGTTTTTGGGAAGCATTTAATTGGGTGACTTCATTTAAACTTGTACACAAACTGTTTTTTTTTATTTTTTTTACCATTCATAAGTTTGAGTTGCCGAATTGACATTGGCTCCAATACATTTAATACACACACAACTACATCTTCTCTTGTATCTTATGCATTAACCTGTTAAATGAATTAATCTAACTGACTACAAAACTGCCATCAAGGGGACCTCAAGTAGGAGGAATAGTAGTGATGAAAGCAACTAACCACACAGGAGGATGATTTAGAATCAATTTTTAGAAACATACCCATGTATTTCAAGTTTTGGCGTAATGTATTTTTAGCGTTTAACTTTTTAGCTAATAACATATTTAATCTATCCATTCATCTACATCACAATCATTTCTGTACTGTACATCTGACCACCGGGTGTTACTACTATACAAATGTTATCATCCATTCCAAATAAAGAACAGCTAACATTATCTTCACACCCTAGAGACTTTTAAACGAGAAATGTCTTTTTTCAGTAGCTACCGAAGGACTTCTCTAACGACTTCTAACGCTAAAGCAATATCTGTACGTCAGATTTTTTTTTTTTTTTTTACCACTAATCTTCAATGCTAGTGCAACGTTTGATACAATCTTAATATGTTTGTGATCACAGCATCAAAGATTGAGTTTGCTCTAATGTGGTGCCCTTCCTGTTCTCAACCAGGGAAGAAAACAAACTTGGCAGATACACTTTAGATTCTTATATTTTCTTTTGCTGCTGAATCATTTCTCATTTTAAAGTGCTTTTGGTTGTAATTTTCAGAAAGCATATATTTATACTTTGTATCTTATATAAAATAGTCGGACATTACCATATTTTACATAAACATTTAATACAATACTATGTATACTTTTTTTTTTTTTTTGCCAGATATTTAACTTAAAAATATAACCGCTAAAACATTCATTTAAGAAAAAAGATTTACCACCAGAATGTATAACTAGTTATGAATCTATTCATGCATTCACAATGCTGAGTGCAAAATGGAAATATACGAAAACACAAAATAATACAAGAAAACACAGCAATAATAAAACTGCATAATTTGTTTTTCACAGGCAGATTAAGCCTTACAAAACTCACAGGCACAACCATATTTCAAATTAAGTTACTCTCTATGTTTGTATTCAGGGTTTTAGTACTTGCAAGTGTAGATGCTGAAACACAAAATTGACTGCTGTGTCTACAATAATGCTTCAGCTATATTTAAAAGGATACTCACAATACATGGACTTCAATTCAATAACAATTTTCAGGTCTTATCCATCTATCACAGTTAATTACAAGGGCTTGTCTTGTAAATTCTCTTGTCTCTTTATGTCCTTGTTTTCCAGAGACAGCACACTGCCCACTTTGAAGGTCCTTCCAGTCTTTATACGTCACTCAGACATGTTGCCAACGTCCAATTAGATGTCCTGCTTGCAATCTGGTTTTGAGTTTTTCTTTTTTGGAATAGTGGGTTAAAAGATGTGCTAGATGGAAAATGGCCTCAAGAAAGGAAAAGGAATTGAGGTAGAAACTATTTCACAAAGACAGGTAATAAAGACACAGAACAAAAAGCCAGGGAATGGTATAGTTAACAGAGAACAGGATGTGTTTGAGATTGTAAAGACAGAGGGATATGGAGATGAAGAAATGAACCACACAGGTGAGTATGTTGGGTTGTTGCCTTTTCATGTCTTTTTCTACTACGTTGTATATTAGGAGTGAAACCGTGTTATGTAAATTATTGCAGCATCAGAAACTAAAATAATAAAAAAAAAACAAAGAGGGGAGACCACAGGAAACTGTCAAGCGAAGGAACTTCAGAAGCTTAACAGAAGGACATTAAAAATGACACACTGACACTAATAATAATGCCAATGATGATGACATCTCAATGAACTACAATAAAAATGGGAAAGCTGGCAAGCACAAATAAATATATCAACACAGACAAACTGATGAAGATGGAAACATAACTTCTAAGTCTACTAAATTGTTGACAGTGTGCCTGTTTTTCATTTTTATTTCATAGATTCAGCGATAACTCCAACAGGAGTGGCCTGGTTGCTGGCTGAGGTCGAGTGGTAGAAGGAGTTGGTGCGATTCTCCCGTGGATCGCGCAGGATTGGTGGGATAGAGGAGGTCTTGATGTGGAGAATCCTGGTGTCCATGACCTCACAGTCTATCTGCATCATGACTTCATAGTCCTCATTCTTTATTACACTTTCTGCAAAAAGCAACAAAAAAAAGCAAATTATACTGTCTTTATTAGATATTTGATCAGAAAAATCATTAGTCTTGGGTAGAAGCAAGTAAAGTCACCGAGTCAAAATGTTTATTGAGCACAGAAATACTAAAAAGCTATGTCTTTATGTAGTCTGATTCAACTTTTCTTTTTGTCAGTCTTTACTTCAATACATTTTTGTTCTTCCCCCTTTTCTCTCATTAATTCTGCTCTACAAACAAATACTTTTGCATATTTAAAAACCACACAACACAAAACACACACACAAACAAAAAATAAATTAAATTAAAATAAAACCATGCTGTCAGTGTACAGTACCACAAGTTTTTTTTTTTTTTCTACTATGGTTTCAGAGTTACTCTTTCATTGTGACTGTCTTTGTTGACCATTCTGGATGCACATAACAAAAACCATATGGATATTACACATGTGATATACATTACCAAGTTTACTGCTACCCCAACAGAGTCAGCACTCATTAAGTGAGTTCCTTAAGGCTACAGTGTATTCTAAAATTTTTCAAACACGTGCACAATCCATTAAACCTCAAACTTGACTCTTTAGTGTACAGAGCCATATAAACATTTGGTTCAGAAGAGGGATAAAAATAACTATTTCTTCAAATCATCAAAAATATGGTGGTGGATATTTCTGCTGCTATTTGGTAATTCCTACAGTGTGAATAAAGTTTATTTGGGGCATCTAAAATAATCTACAGTATACTGTAGTTGAACACAGTCCTGGAGCAAAGGAGTTGTGAATATATTATTCTTATTATTATTTATTATATTGTCATTAGGTTCAATCATTTTTTCAAAAGCGCACAACCAGTTAAAAAATAAATAAATACTTTGTAAACTTAATCATGCAAACTGTAGAAGAATGTCTGTATTTATAAATGGGACATGTCATAAATATGTTTTACAACAAGATGGTCAGATTCTAGACCTGTGCACAACAGGACAAACCGATCAGAACTGAATTAACAGACGTAACTAAACACCAGGCTTGACAAACTTGTATTGCACCTGGTATTTATGTGCAGGGTGGCACTCAAGATGGGGAAAAAGATAAGAAGTTACATTACTGCAGCCGAGCCCGGTTCATTTAAATGCCAACCATATGCAAGTCAATTATCAGAAAATATCACCAGTATGCAGGTAACATGCTTTCAACTAATTTAATATTTACCAGGTTGTGATTAAAAGTAAATTAATGTATACTCGTGCTAAAACAGGGTACAGTTACAATAGGCATTTAAATAAAATCCTTGTTTAAATCATTTACCACTGGAACTGGCTGTCTTAAGGCATGGTACTAATTATCAGATGCCACAGTCTTTTTATTAGAGCTCAGTGCCCCTAATACCAAATAAAATAAATGCATGGGTTGAAATAGCACTTTTTATAGTAAAACTGGTACCATGATATTATCAAATAAAACATGCAAACAAAGAAAACAGCTTGTAATAAAGAACTCCATTGTTTATAGTAAGGACTCATGATTGGTGTTTTCTTAAAATTGTTGCTAATGCCGCACAGCTGCCAGGCCTTCAGTAAAAAAACACCAGATGAACAGTTAAACACCTGATCAGCACACAACGTTCAAACAGTGATTCCGGTAGACACTACTGAAATAAATATTTTAATGGTCTCTGTTTGTGTGACTTGGGGAGCTAGGGTAATTTAGACCAGACTGATACCATAAATTAGATAACCATAAATTAGGTCTGTTTTCCCCCCACAGTAAAAAATGGCATATTTCACATTCTAAAAATAGGTACTTAAAGATATTTCATGATTAAATGTAATATTTATTAAAAAGAAGAAAAAATAGCATTTTCACATTCAAAATGTATCATTTTCTCTAGTTATTATACTAATGTTCGTAAATATTGAAATACTTACCTGAAAAAAAGTAAATGCTAAATTGTAGAATATTTCATTTTTTATGTCCACTTTTTAACTACGTTGTTTTCACCATCAGTGAATTATCAAAGAAAATTAAAACATGAATAAATGTAAAAACAACAGGCATGTGCAATGTAACAGGTAGTGTGTCAATAAATAAATACAGCACATGTTTCATTTAAGTGATAAATATGTTTATTTACACTATTCTTTCAGAAATGGGAATTTTCACATGGAACTACTTATTACACTGCAATCTGGAAATGTCATGGAAATGGTGAAATATGCAATAAACCATGAAAACCATACAGCCTTAACCGGAATTTGTCTTTTCCCCTATTGTGCATTTTAACCCATGCTAGCACAAGAATGCAGTATGCTCCATGTATGATTACATGAGGGATAAACAGACACTGAAGACAAATCCATCACATTTTGAAAATAGAAAAATAAACCTGAATAAATACACAATATACATGAAGACTTCTCCCTCTTTTTGTTTTTTTGGAATATCAATGCAATTCCATTGTAATGGAAATAGAAAACACAATGTTGTTGTGCAGATAGGACCAGCAATATGGTCAAAACGTGAACGAAAACAGTAGTGGAAAGACCTGCAGTCATTGTATTTAACGATCTGTCACTGCTATCTGCACCTCTACTCTGCACGTAGACAAACACTCGCTGTTCAGCACCAGATGTTGAGTCCCTTGCTGGGTCAAAGATAACAGAATGGCACATCCCGACTCTCTCAAAGCTACATAATCAAAAACATAAACAGCATTTCAAACAATATCCACCTAGATTCTTATTGGCTAGTAATAAATACAGCAACCTCATTGCTCAGATCAGCAAAACACTGTGATCGCTCTACAAATGGCAACACTCATGATGTTATTTTGTCACTAGAACTGTTGCGCGACAAGTTTAAATGGAAACGAAATTCTAATTGTAAAAGAAATAACAGGTCCACCTAATGAAGTATAAGTTGTACATCCATAGCCAAGAACACAGAGAGAGGAGTCTCTAAATGAGTTATTCCCACACTCATTTAGAGACTGTGGGGATTACTTAAAGGGCCTTATTAATAAAACACCACCATGATACAGGTGATCTTTTTCTAACAAAATAAAATAAAAAATAAAAGCATTAATACTGCATGTACAAATTAACATGAAAAGCAAATTTTCCTACAAACAACGTATATTTCAAATTAACAAGAAAAATAAACACGGGTACTCTCACAAGGATTTGTCCTAATAGAAGTGAGAAACAGCTGTTACCAAGTTTGTTTTATCAGGGAGACATAAAAGTCTTTAACTACTGGGTTTCTTTTAAAAGGTATGCCTATATTGGTCATGCCATAATTTCTCAGATTTGTTCAAGTAAGCAACACAAACTTAACAGTCGGTTATCCACAGTGATATCAAGTTCGATGCCAAGCAGTCTGGCCTGGTCAGTACTCAACCAATACCTCAGCGCAGCACTAGGAGTTCCTGGAAGTGATATCCTGCCCACATTATGGACTTTACCAGTAGACAGCAACTCAGATCTTTGAATTACCCGACAATTGCACCTGAACTCCAGCCATAACTACTCGCAATTCCTTTGAACATATTAAAATGGGACCAGTCACAATTTAAAAGGCCTGCCATTAGACTGTACAGTAAATAGAAATGATTGCATGCCACAAATCACTGCTGTTTTGGTTTAGACTTTTCTTCTGGCGGAACCATGCTCCCAAGAGAAGTCCAGTGAGAGTGGGAAAGGTTGGGGGTCAGAAGACACACCCAAAACATTGCTTTAGCGGTAATATGTGAAGATATTATTGCCTGTTTCCACAGTAACTGTACCGTGTCAGCTGTGCGATTGGCTGTTTCTGAATCATGGGAATGATTCCTAATCAAATAAACACTGTAATGTTCCAGTATAATTTCCAGCTCACCCGACATGCCCATCCAGACTGTACTATGATAATAACTGTTTTAAAACAACATCTACATTAGAATGCCAAAAGGACAATAAAAACAGATGTGCATTACAGTGGAAAACCCTTAATTACAGAACTGCTTGCTACATGGTCCTCCACATCAACTGCATCAAATCATTCCAGATGGAGCCTAATTTAAATGTTTTTTTTTTTTTAAAAGAAGACTAAATGTAAATTCAAGACCCATACAGCTTAATTGTTGCTGCACCAAGACAACCTAGGTAGGTTTCTGAGAGTATGAATCTTTCCAGCAATGTACAAAACATTTCTTTCTGCATTCATACAGTAGTATTGGGGGTATGTCTATTTATATTTGTGAGAGAGATAGAGATCGAAAGAGGAGATATTTTTTGAAAAACTTTATGTACAATTAAATAGAATACACAAAATCTGTATTTAAAAATCAGATATTGTCATGAAATCATAGTTCAGATCCACCCAAAGTGAACAAAAAATTACATAAAATACTGTCGACACTGCAGTACATAAGTCACATTACATGTACTCCTCCAGTTCACCATCCTTAACAGCACACAATACACTGTTTACACACCAGGTTTGTTCAAACATTTCTATATTACGCATTGCTTTATAGAAATTAAAATCCATTCTAACCTGTGTAAACACAAGCATTCTAAAAATGACGAAAGGATCAGGATTTAAAACATTGTTCATTTTGTTTTTTCTGCTCTTTAAATTTGCTAGTTTAGCCTGTTCAATAACCAGCTGGATTGAGTACTTTCTTTTTTGCAATACTTAAAACCAAAAATAAAAAACACCTCAGAGAAAACAAAACCCAATCCAAACAAGCAATTCCTTCAGAGCAGCAAACAAAGGTTTTAATCTGGAGCAGAACACAAAACAATGATAAACAAACAAACAAACAAACAAACAAAGTCTCCCTCTGTGAGCAAAAGGAACAGGAGTCTTTCACCTCAGGGTTTATGATGCTCACAAAGGAGTTAACGGCAATGATGGTGTGCAGATCCCCTGATCTTTTTGGCAGTGGTGGCTTATACAGGGTTCTCCAAGCTGGCACTATCTGTTCCGCCGCCCCCAGCCTCTCTCTCCAGTGTGTGTCTGGTAGTGCCCTTAGCTGCTGCTGGTAACGCCCCTTTACACACACCCTATACAACTGTTTCCCCCTCTACTGTGCACAGAGGGAGGTCTCTCAGACCCTCTACAGTCAGTAAGTGACCCTGCTCATCAGAAGCCTGACCGATTGCTGGGGACACTAACAGTGATAGAAAGGGAGAATCAGTCTGCGGGGCTCTCTGTTCCCTGAACAGCTGTCACAAGAGCTCCAGCCCCTCGCTGGCCAGAGCAGCACGCACCTGAGTAAGGAAACGCTCAGCAGTGTGGACAGACCGCATCTCCAGAGCAGACGCTAACCACTGAGGGGTCACCCAGCTGTAAGTGTTGAAATCTAAAAGGGCTTTAAGCTTTACAACAGCTTAACTAAAAGATGTGTAAAGGTAGCAGGCTGAACAATATCACACGTCAAGAAAGTATTGTACACTAAACTGCTCTTCGAGATGCCAATCCAGGCTAATGTTTTCAGTGTCCCTCTGCTCAATACGCACCCACTGCCATGCCCTCAGCAGGCTCTTGTAGTCTGGCAGTCAAGCCCCCTCCAGTTTACCCATGTCCAGCAAAAAAAAAGACCCCTGTCCAGACCCAGCCTCCCTACCCACTGCAGGAAGGCACAGGCAAACTGCCTCCACAGGAGGTGCTCAGCGCAGTACAACAGCCTCTGCAGGGCCTGCAACCTCCGCCCTGCTAAAAAGTCTAGGACTCCCTGCTCCCCCTCGGCAAGCAGCAGGTACAGCACACTCTGTCTGATCCAATATACTCCATCCCAGAAAAAAATCCAGCATCACAGCCTGAACCTGTTTCACTAATGACTGTGGGGGCTCCAAGCAGACGAATCTGTGCCACAAGCTAGAGGCCACCAAGTTACTAACAAGGAGTACCCTACCTCTATAGGAGATCTGCGGAAGTTGCCATTTCCACCGCTGCAACCTGCCATTCACTTTCTCCACCGCCCCCTCCCAATTCCTCTGCACTGTGCTGTCATCCCCAAGATGGACACCCAGATAAAAGGAGCCCACCCCTGCTCCACTGCAGTCCAGCAGGTAAAACTGGAGGATGACAACCCTTCCAGTCACCCAGGAGCACCACACTGCTTTTACCCAGTTTACTTTAGCAGATGACAAGTTCTCAAACAGTATTTGACAGGTGCCTACACTGTCAATATCAGTTTGGTTAGTAATAAATACAGCAATTACATCTGCATACACTATTATCTTCACTGGTTTACCAGGACACTGAGGAATGGACAGTCCATTCAATACCCTCCTCAACTCATTTATAAGAGGCTCTATCGCTATAGCGTAGAGCATACTAGACATGGAACACCCCTGCCTAATAACTCTCTGAAAGGGGAAAGGGGCGCTTAAGCCACCATTCATTTTCAATAGACCGGAAACGTCAACATAGAGCAGCTGAACCTTCTCTAAGAATGCGGTCCCAAACCCAAAAGCTTTTAGTGCCCTCCACAGGTAGAGGTGATCTACCTGGTCGAAGGCCTTTTCCTGATCGATCGACACTACACCTGCATTGAAACCAAAAAGCTTGGAGGCTGCCAGTATGTCTCGAACTAAAAAGATATTATCAGAAATGGATCTGTCTGGAATGCAATACGTTTGGTCTCCTTACACCACCCGTCCTATCACAGTCCTGAGGTGGTTTGCGAGGGCTCTGAAAAGGATTCTATAGTCGGCAGAGAGCAACGACACAGGTCTCCAGTTTTTAACATTACACAAATCTCCCTTTTTAGGGAGGAGAGTGATAACAGCTCTGAGGCAGAACTTTCTCCTGCACACTCTCCCTGAAAACCCCCAACAAGTCCTCTCCCAGCAGAGACCAGAACCTTTTATAAAACTCCACCGGGAGGCCATCAAGTCCAGATGTCTTTCCGTTATTCAGCCCCTGGAGGGAGTCAGAGAGTGCAGTCAGTGTCAGAGGGCTTTCCAGCCCCTTGGCTTCCTCTTCAGGCAGCTGAGGGAGGCCCTGCAGGAAACGCTGCGATTCCCTCGTCTCCTCCACCACCTCTGCTGTAAACAGGTCCTTATAAAAACCCACAGCCAGCTTCCGGATCTCTGTACGCTCTCTCAGCTCCTGCCCAGCTGCTGTCCTCAGGCAATTAATAACTTTGCTCAGTGCACTCTTTCTCTCCAGCCCAAAGAAATAGTGAGTGGGTGCATCCATCTTCACCAAGCTCTGGAAACGCGATCTCACCAGCGCCCCTTGCACCTTTACGTCCAGCAGATCTGCTAACCCCCCTTCTTTTTACATTTAAGGCACTCAATCAGGCTTTCATTTAGGCTGGACTCCAGAGCTGTAGGATGTCCACCTCTAGCTCTCTTATGGTTTTATTTGAGCTCTTTGTGACACTTCTAGTATATTGCTGACAAAAAGTCGAATGCGCCTTCCCTACACCCCATCTCTACCCCAAAAAATTAAAAACTTTTCTAAAATGCTCGTCATTAATTAAAGCAGTATTAAAATGCCAGTATGCACTTTGTAGTCTCAGAGAGGGGAGCGACACACTAACAGAAACTAAACTGTGATCCAACAGGCTTGTGGAGGTGATAAAACAAGATTTAAAAATATTTAAATTATGTTTAATAGTATAAAACTAATTTGCTATTAGCTGTGCAATTAAAATCCCCACCTAAAACTAACACCTCTTCCATTTTACATTCTGCCAAAATGTCTTCAAGCCTCTGGAGGAAGCTTACTCTCTCCCTGCCATTAGTAGATGCATATACATTAATAAAAAATTAAAAAAACTCAACTTCAATAACCGCCTGGACTCTGAGTAGGCATCCTTGTATGACGCCACAGACAATTAGAGCTAGGTTTAAACCCCTCAGAAAACAAAATGCCAACCCCAGCACTCACATTGGTTCCATTACTGAAAAAAATATTTCCTTTCCAATCCTTTTCCCAGTCAACCTGATTTCCCTCATCTATGTGAGTCTCCTGCAAAAACGACTTCTCTGCGAGATATATTCAAACAATGTAGCTCTTTTAATAGCATCTCCACAGCCGTTAATATTAAGGCACCCGATATTAAAGCTAGTCATTGCAGAGTTTGAAAAGGAAACACATGGATATTCAGAAAAGAAAAACAAGCAGACAGTAAAGTGAAAGAGAATTAGGAGTGTACTGGCCATCATGACTGACTGTGTTTAACATTACCACAGAGTTTGCTCGATATGTATTTCAGGCGCACTAGTTCCCAAGTATTAAACGTTACCTGAGCAGAAACATTTTGTTTGAAACCTCATACTGAGCTCGGAAACAAATCAACAAATCCTCAACATCAATTCCCCTTCGCCCTTTCGTCTGCTCCAGGAAATCTTTAATACTCTGAACACTACACTCTCCCCAGAGTTTATATGCACCCAGCCATTGTGTTGCTTGAGAGGAATCGGTAATATTACTTTCATCATCACTGTCCACAGCGGGATTGTCTGTCACCGTGCTGCATTTTTATGACAGCACTGTCCTCCGTTTTAATTGCCCTTTTTTCCCCCGGCAATCTAAAAACATCACTGTCCTCCACGGACTTTACCCTTTCTACCTGTATCTGCACATCGCCCCATACACTAGCCACATAAGGGGGTTAGACGGTGACAGAAAACAAAACCATGAAAAACAGTCTCTCTTTCTGTGCAAAAGGGGCATTTGTCTGTTATTTCAGGATCAAGGATTCATAGGTAGGAGTTTACAGCGATGATGGTGTGCAGAAGTCGCCACTACAAGTCCCTGATCTCTTGGGTAAAGGAGGTTTATAGACTCCTCCAGGCTGGTCTGACCTGCTCTCCCACCTCCAAATGCTGCCTCCAATGTGTGTCTGGAAGTTCATATAATTGTATTTTGTGATGTATTTTAACACACATTTCATATATTTTTTTGCCCTCTATTTGTCAGGGGAAGATCTGTCAAATGTTCCATTTTTAACAGGCGGCCTTCATCTTCCCCATTCAAATGAACAGATGGGGAAATCAATAAAGAGGGAAAAGGGGTCTCAAGTAAGGCCTGATTCTTTTCTAAGAAGCCATTGTTCAGACATTCCTCCTGCTCTGAACAGGGCAGTTTGAATCTGATCAAGTAACCTGCCAACTATTCTTTCAGAGCGTAACCCCAGAGCTGATGACAAATGGACTTTTCCATTTTGAACTTTTTACATCCACGTAGCTTTATTACCCCAGCTTTAAACATTGAATTTGTAAAGAAGACGGAGATTCTGTTAATTCTAATTTAAAAACAGGATTAAAAATGACAGGTTCCTCTAGCAGCCAATAAAAATAAATTGGTCCCTCACCTCTTTGAACCCTCAAACTCTGCCAAGCCCTAAGCAGGCTTTGATAAAATGGTGGCAGGTTGGGAGAGTTGATCTGGGCACTATCTAGGAGGAAAAGCTGTTTCTCCAACTCCAACCCTCCAGCCTGACACAAAAGCAGAGCCACATCAGTCCAAGGAAGTTTCTCACTGGTATACAATAGTTTTTGTTTTACTGTTTGCAGCCTGAAGGCTCTATGTCTACTGGACAGGTCTATCAAACCCTGTCCCCCTTCTTCTAAAGGCAAAAACAACACACATTGCCTCAACCAATGTAACCCGTCCCAAAAGAAACTCAACAACTCTCTCTGGATTTCATTTAAAAGGTTTTTTTTTTCGGCTCCATACATATAAGTCTATGCCAAAGCATGGAAGCTGCCAGGTTATTTATAATTAAAACCCTTCCCCGGTAAGAGATCTTTCGTAAAATCCAACGCCATTTCTGCAGGCACCCTTTTACTTTCTCCAACAGCCCCTCCCAGTTTTTCCTAACTGCCCTCTCATTGCCCAAGAACACTACCAGATACCTCACCTCCTCCTGGCTCCACTGCAATCCACCCGGCAGAACTGGGATCCCATGTCCCTTCCAATCCCCTATTAAAAGACCTTCACTTTTTTGCCAGTTTATTTTAGCTGAAGAAATTGTTTCAAAATATTTCTGACTTGTATATAAAAATTGTCAATATCTGCTTGACTGTGAAACAGAAATATCATCTGCATAAGCAGAAACCTTCATGTGTTGAGCTACACTGCCTGGGATAGAGAGTCCTGTTAAAACCTGTCTGAGTCTATTGATAAGAGGTTCAATAGAAAGGGAGTACAACATTCCTGAGAGAGGACAGCCTTGTCTTATACCCCGGCAGACTGGGAAAGGTGCACTCACTCCCCCATTGATCTTCAGCATGCTAAAAATATCACAGCATAGGGACTGTATTTGACGGCCGAATCCGAAGGCTTCAAATACCTTCCATAAATATTTGTGGTCGACTCTGTCAAAGGCTTTCTCTTGGGTCAAGAGAGATAAGCCCAGCAGGGAAGCCAAAGAGCTTAGAAACAGCCAATATGTCTCGAATTAAAACAATATTGTCAAAAATGCATCTATTGGGCACACAGTAGGTTTGCTGAGGGTGTATAACATGACCCAACACCATGCTTAGTCTTCTAGCCAGGGCTTTATAGATTATTTTATAATCTGTGCACAACAGAGACACAGGTCTTCAGTTCTTTGTTACACAAATCCCCTTTCTTTGGCAAAAGTGTAATTATTGCCTTCCTGCAGCTCAGAGGCAGCTCTCCTTTCTCCATGCTTTCATTAAAGACTGCGTACAGATCATCCTTTACTAATGTCTAAAGTTTTAAAAAATTCCATAGGCAGCCCATCCATTCCAGGAGTTTTTTCCCCCCTTTTAGCCTCTGGGGGACATCAGAGAGCTCCTGCAACATTAAACGACCATCGAGCGCTTTCTTTTCCTCTTCAGTGAGCCTTGGCAGATCCTCCAGGAACCGCTGTGTCTCCTCAGCCTGCTCCTCCGTTGTGAACAGTTCTGAGTAGAAACTCACAGAATGTCGCTGGATCTCCCCAGACTCCATCAGTTCTTCTCCTGCTGTTTTTTTTAAGACAATGGATGACGGGTGGGTGCATCAATCTGTTATGTACTGCACTCGGGACCTCACCAGCACCTCCTGCAATTTGACATTCGGCAGCTCAACTAGCTGCTGTTTTTTGTTCTTGAGGTCTTAAAATCAACCTGCTATTGGGGTTGGACTGCAGAGCTCCCTGAAGCTCAAACATGTCCCTGTCCAGCTCTTCCAGAGCCTCAGTCATCCTCTTTGTGACATTAGTAGTGTACTGCTGAGAGAACAATCTGATCTGTACCTTCCCCATATCCCACCACTAAGCCAGGGAAGTAAAAACAGTCTTTTGCTCGCTCCACCTTTCCCAGAAAAAACTCATGGGTATCTTTTAAAAGCCGAGTATTAAAATGCCAGTAGGATTTTCCTGGCTTTATTAAAGGTACCATTACACTTAATGTTAAAAGAGAATGATCACATAACGCAGCTGGAGAAATAAAACACTTGGTGACCAAATTAAAATGCTGTTTAAATATATAAAAATGATCTAACCTGGCCAAGGATACATTATTATTGCAGTATTTGACCCATGTACACTGTCTCATTGAAATGTTAATTTCTCCATAAATCAGTAAAGTCATGTTTATTTAAGATCAAAGAAAGTTATGTGGCAGACTGAGGGTGTGGTTAACTGTGCAGTTAAAATCACTGGCTGAAACACCTTATCCTCGCCACTGCAGCCATCTAAAACTTGATCTCGCATCTTAAAAAACAGAACCCACTCTCTTCCATCATTCAAGGCATATATGTTTATAAAAACAAACGTGTTTTCCCCAATCTTTACTTTTACTTTTAAAAGCCTCCCTTTCACCACTTCAGTAACATCAGGGGAATCCTGAATAAAACCTTTTGACAGCAGCACCGCCACCCCAGCGCTTATACTGGAGCCATGACTAAAAACAGCTTCCCCCTTTCAGTTTCCAACCCAGTTTCCAACCCAGGTTTTTAACATCAGTGTGTGTTTCTTATAAAAAATTTAAAAAAAATTAACTTTTCAATTTTTTTGATCAAGGTACTCAAATAAACCAGCTCTCTCCAACTCATCGCTGCACCCATTAATTTTTAAGGACCCAATTGTTACCGAGTTCATCCTAAGAAGAGAAGGAAATAAACAAACTGGAAGAAAAAACAAACACACTGACATACAAAAGATTTCTAAAAAATCTTTTAATGTTGCTGACACTGTAGCCAGTTCCAGGAGACCAGAGTCTGATGCTTGAGAACAGTCAGTCAGACTCGCCTCATCCTCTGCCTTTTCTTTTTTCGGCGTTTTAAACTCAAACTCCTCCCCTGCTGTTACCTCTTCCATTTTTTCCCCTACTGCTACACCGTCAGTCTTCTCACTGTCAGTCACTGCTTCCACAGCAAGAGCTGACAATCTCCATTTACTGCCTCCTCACTGCCCCGTTTTTCAGTTGCCGTCAGCTCGCTCACACTCGCCTCAGTACTGATCTCTTGGTCTACTCTCATCCCCGAGTCTGTCAGCTACTGCTATTACCTGCATTTGCAGGGTCATTGGAACTGCTCCCAGCTTCCTTCCCCTTCTCTCTTTCTTTGCGCTCGCTCTTTTTCCCCCTCCTGTTCCCACTCACTATCCTCTTTTTCAGGACAGTTTTTAATAACATGCCACTCTTTCCCACAACCAAAACACTTCATGACCTCCGTAGTCGCAAAAATAATATAATTATTTTCCTCTATTTTAAATTTTAGGGCTACATTTAACTCTTGATTCATGTAATTTATAATCATATTTACTTGCCTGCGGATGGTAAAGCCAGAGGTAAAAATAGTAATATAATGTCTCATTTACCACTATTATCTTCTCAACAGCTTTAGCAACGAGATTCATTTCACTCAGAAAAACAACAATTGACCCATTCATTCGAGATGCAGATTTAATATTTTCACACCCCACAACTTCACAGAACAACAAAACACATTGTTCCAAAGAAACAAAACCCTCCGTTATATTCACCCCATGATGAATGCTTAACTTCTCAAAAGAAAAAAAAGTTTGAGGGAGTTCCCCTCCCCCCAGAACTCAAGCTGACAAAAGTCAACTAAAATTTTAGAAAACACCCAAATAAACCAACCACTAAATAACACTTATATCCCCAAAATAAAACACATAGAAAACAAAATCGCTCACCTACTTTCTCCACACACCCTCCTGCAGCAGCAGCACACACTCCCAGAATGCACCAACAGACAGAAAGAGTAGATGGATTGATAGATAGGAGATAGGTAGATAGAGACAGATAGATAGACAGATACATACATACACTTTGTTTTAATCAGTAGCCACATATACAAACGGAAATGTGAACCTATAAGAGTAATAAAAAGAGATTTTAATAGTCTCAATGCACACACAATTGGAGATATTTCCTCCTCAAGTACTGTAAGCTACAGAGCCACTGTTTCTCCACTTCGGTTCATGAGATTAGTCTGGGACGAATTCTAGCTCGTTCTTCCAGAAAACACTGATTCAGTCAAGATGTGTCAAAGGGATTAGGCTGCTGCTGCTTTATTCACACACAGCTTATCTCACTGGTGCTTTGTGGATTTCAGATCTGGATATTAAATTTAAACCATCCTTTTCCTTCCAACAAGCAGTCCTGTGATTCTTTCTCATTACCATTTATCATCTAGAAGAGCACAAAATACCTAATTTCACAATGCCCTATTCTTTTTCAAGGGGAAACTGAAGTTGAGGTTAAACATTTAATACCGAGTATAACAATTCAGTATATCATAGCAGTTTATAGTCTTTACATTTACTCACCACTGTTGTGATGCTAAACTGCGGAAAACATATTATAGACTTAAACATTTAGTTGAACTTCAGTTTTGTTTTTTATGTTTTTTTTTTTAAATGAATTACCACTGCTTTGCTGCTAAGTCAGCAAAGTGAAGTTGTGCATCTTTGAGGGCCGACAGTCTGTAGCCACAGGAATGACAATCATTGGGTCTAAGGCCCTATTTCTTTTAATTTTGCTAGTTAACCTCAGTAGTGATCCAGGCTGATTAGTTTGTTTCATCTCCTGGCTTTGACCAGCAAAAATGTTGTCATATGCCAACAGCTGTAATCAGTTTGTATACATCCTGCTGGTGTTAAACACAATTCACAAGCCATTGAACTTGTTGAGACCAAAATCAACATGATCTGCCAAGACATACAGGCAGATGGAGGTGGGGAAAAATGATGTGCTGCCTTTTTAGTTAAATGTGTTTAAAGGAATGACATTTCCTATTTTTAAAATCACAGTTGGGCTTTACTATTGACTGAGGCATTTGCCTTTTTGAACACAAGGTCATTGTTTTTTTGGGGAAAGCATGCAGCTACTGTAAAGCTATTATGAAAAATAAATGAAAAAAACTAAACCCTAGGTTTTCTCATTACATACTGAAAACTAAATATTTGTTTTTTTCTAACAAGAATATGTAGGCATGTATTTTTATTGGAAAAAGTTAAGGTATATGGTTCAGTTCATTTTTAAGTCAGGAAAGCCTTGCTGTTGGTGAGCCACTGGGCAGATAAACGGCAATTTCTTCTAACCTTAAGTACATTTTATTAATATAATCCTATTTTCAGAATTATATACCAAAATTACCCACATTATTGCTGAAACAAGCTAAATTGCACTGTCCTGAACTATCAAGGTCAAAAACAGCAGACCATCAGATACAAAAAGCTGTAATCATGTGTACACAAGTAAACATCTCTGGGTTTAAATTACTTAATAAATAATCTAGTCTGCCTTATTTTCACAAGCGTCTATTTAAACATCACTCTTCAATAAGCTATGCATCCCTGGGGAACCAAGCGAACCAGATTTATTTTTTGAAACAGTCTTAACAGCTCTTTATGGTTCCTGAGCTGTCTTACTTTTTGCTTCAGTTACTGTACAGTTCAGCTACAGGAACTCTTTTTGGGGTGTTTATTTTTCTGAACTATAAGCTAATGCACTTTCTCTTGAGTTTATTTCACAAGATGGTATTCAGTGTTCATCATGTTTAGCACAGGTGGAGTACATCGCACAAAAAGGGCAGTGCAAATGAATTCCTTTGTAAATACATTTAAAACTGTTTTGATCATTTAAAAATAAACTTTGGTTGTAATCTGCCAAAACCTGTTCTTTCCGTCTCCAAACTCAGCACTGCAAATGGCATTCCAAGTCAACATGTTGATACATAAGTGTTGAGAGTTCTGTGGTTGGCATTGGAGGGGTCCCCATTTATTAAATATTACCTTGTCTCAGAAAATAATTGATACTATCCAAAGGGCACAGTTTTGTGGCAGTGACATTTTTCTGTTTACTTAAATAAATATATGCATCTTTTTTTATTATAAAGTATCAATTCATGTATTTTGACAAGTTACTGTAATTAGAGCAATGTTCAGGAGCATAAGGTTACCAAACAGAAGGTTAGCTTTTGTTTTAAATGGTTTATAAAATACAGTATTGGGTTGCTTTTTAATTGTAAAGAGTGGAGATAAAGTCATTGGGATCCGGATGCAAAAATATAATTACAAAAATGCAACTCTCCTGCCAAACCCAGACATAATTTCCAAAAATAACAAATAGTTTGTTCAATATTTAGCCCTATGGCCTGGGAAAGTACCAGCTATAACACATAATAGCTACTCTTTCATAAACTCTTTGCATCTCCTGCTAGGATTGGAACCCAACTTGCGGTGTTGTCTAGTCTTGCTCCCTGGCATTTTCCCCGTGGGGAACAAACCTTGGTTCAATGTTTTCAGTTTCTTCGGCTCTGACTTCAGCCTGCATTCAGTACAATGGTGCTTTGAATGTGGTGTCAGGCCTATTCTACAGACCAGTTAGAGCCTAGATATCTGGACAGGGTGCAGTTTCAACCTCTCTCAAGACTAATTTCACTTCTGCAGTTTATAAATAGAACAAACAGAGAACAAATCCAAATGTCCAAATTAAATAAAAGCATTTTAAATAATAATAATAATAATAATAATAATAATAATAATAATAATAATAATAATAATAATAATAATAATAATAATAAAAGTACATGTAACTTCCGACTAAACCACTTGAATTGCAATCTGCAGCTCATTCATTCATTTCTCAACTGGAATTCTTGTATTTGTTATTCTTTAGTCGAACACATTTAGATGTTTTTTTTAAATGTCTTTGTTACTGGAACAATGCTGTCTGCCAATAGGCAAGCCCTGTACATTAAGCTGTTCTCCTTGGATAAACCCTGGGGAAATGCTTCAGCTGAATCAGGGTGTGGGACCTAGACCAAAGCCAAGAGAGTCATTTTCACTGGACCCAAGACAGAAATCCATTAGCATGACTGCAGCCACATTTAGTTTCACAATTCACAAGAATGGGAAGAAATAAACTCCAGACACTGACTTTATGATGGAATATAACACTTCCCTTATCCTGGAACATAACTGCGAAAGTTATAAATGATACTTGCCATTCACGTTAGCTGGCAGAACTAGGGACATCTTCGGTCTTCTTCCCTTGTTATGGCTTGTGGCAGGCAAAAGGAGATGATCCTAAGAAAGAGACATTCAACAATTATAAACAAATGCCATTATGTAATGGTGCAGCCGTTTGCAAGTCCCAGTAAACATATTTGTGCATCCTTTACAGTTGAAAACCAAAAATATAAAACTACATTTAAATGTCTAGCTAGAAACAGCTAATAAAGGGCTTTGAATAGACGTTGCTTAAACACAGGAAATTTTTTCTTTGTTACATATTATTGTACAATAAACAAGTTCAGATGATGTGGGGCCGTCTTGCACTTAATACCAATAAACCGAGTAATTACAACATCTGTTCATTACTTTGACTTTCCCTCTGTGTCTCAAGACAGGGGTTCAGTGCCAAATTAAACAGAGAATCAGAGTGCTGACATCACTGTCTCGGTCTGAGTCATTAGGAAATCGGTCGGGGTTACTGTGGGAAGGCTTGTCTATCTTTCTGCCTTTTATTTGAATACATTTGTCCGTCAAAATGAAGGGATATAAAAAGCTACACACACATACATTTGTAACCGACAAAGAATCTCTATATGATGTGTTTCTAGAGGATGACATTTCTACAAACGTTTAGGCTTTTTTTTGAGAAAATGAGTAGACATATTATTATTTATTATTATTATTTATTTCTTAGCAGACGCCCTTATCCAGGGCGACATATACTGTAGGTCCAAATCTGATCAAATAGCTAAAACTAATACACCTTTTTTTGGTATTGTTTTTTTTCTAAAACAATATACAATGTATTTATTTGAATTCTTTTTATCTAAAGAAGCACTACGTTCTTGTAAAAAAAGTTGGAATTATTGTCAGCATTTCCAGTTCATTGTAGATATTGCTGGAGTTTGTCAGGGTCTTAGTCTGTTCTAAAGCCCATAAATTGGCCCTCGCTCCCAATTCCTGATCAGCAGCCAGCTGTGTTAATCTCTCAACCTACAGTAAGAGAACTTAACCTATCACTGAGGGCAGTGATTCAAGCATTTCAGATATGTGGCTCTAAACTTTGGATGCATAAATTCAATAGCACCAATATTGAGGTCATACGCACAAAAATAAACAAATAAAAATAAGTATATAGGAGAGAGAGAGAGAAACACACACAGATACATACTGTTCGAGCCTAAGGACACAGTTTTACACAGCTGGATTTATGTAGAATAATATCTTGATACATGTAACAACTTGATACACGTAACAACTATATGAACATGTGTGCAATCATTTAGTAAATTTGAGTGGCAGAATCTTCGAGTTTGTAGCTTGTGATGCAAGTAGCAAAGCCATATTTGCTTTTCTGCATTTTAAATGTTTTATCTTTTAATGGATGGAGTGATGTTTCCCTTTTGGATATGCGCAGCTACTTTGAAATGTTTAATAAAATGATTTTTTTTTTTTTTTTTTTTTTAAACGACTGCGTGTTAAAGGATTTCTGACTGGTCCCACCCCCACGCTATGCTGATGTTCTACCATATTTTTGGAACACACACACCAGACAGAACATATCTTTGTGTTTTAAGTTTTAGACTTTGGGCCACTTGTAAACCAAGTTTTATTCCCAAAGGGTCCAAGGAAATAAACTGCATGGATTACCAAAAACAACTATTCGGAAGAGCACTTAAATAGAGTAGTTGTCTGGTATACATACAGATAGGAAGTAGATTTACTATTAGCACTGCAGTGTCCCATGATGGATTCTAGGGTATGCTACATGAAAATGGGACTCCACAGAGACAAAGCAATGGCAATCCTTTTGGTTCAATATCTTTCAAAACAGGAGCACTGGTAAAAACGTTTTTTGGCAATCTCATACTTTCTTTTTGTGTATGTGGCCAGGGAAAGTGAATTTAACAATGTGAATTTACGACAGGTAGGATTGCTTTGTAGCAATGAACCAAAGAATGCATTCAAAGCAACAACCTTTTCATTTTAACCACAAACTGATCTGTCCAGGGGGAAAAAAATAAAAATCTATGTGCTACTAAATTATAGATCTTTATACTTGGGTCGAAGCCAAGTTACTGCTTTTTATCCTCGTTTATCATGTTGCTGTATTAATAGTATATATATATATATATATAATTTTTTGTTTATTTAGCAGTCGCCTTTATCCAAGGCGACTTACAGAGACAAGGGTGTGTGAACTATGCATCAGCTGCAGAGTCACTTACAATTACGTCTCACCCGAAAGACAGAGCACAAGGAGGTTAAGTGACTTGCTCAGGGTCACACAATGAGTCAGTGGCTGAGGTGGGATTTGAACCAGGGACCTCCTGGTTACAAGCCCTTTTCTTTAACCACTGGACCACACAGCCTCCTATATATCACTAAGGGTGGAGCTGTCATCTGTTTTTATAGAGCAAATGCTGGTTTGGTGTTCCAGCTATTATATACATTGCCGTGAAAAAGTATTTGCCCCCTGTCTGATTATCTGCATTTTTGCATATTTTTGACACTGAATGTTATCAGATCTTCAACCAAAACCTAATATTCCTCCATGCAGAACTGCTTCAACTCAGTGACATTTGTGCGTTTTCGAGCATGAACTGCTCATTTCATGTAATGCCACAACATCTCAAATGGGGTTTAGGTCTGGACTTTGACTAGGCCATTACAAAACTTTAAATTTTTGTTCTTCAACCATTCTGATGTAGACTTGCTTGTGTGTTTCGGATCATTGTCTTGCTGCATGACCCAGCTGCGCTTCAGCTTCAGCTCACGGACGGATGGCCTGACATTCTCCTGTAGAATTCTCTGATACAGAGCAGAATTCATGGTTCCTTCAATGATGGCAAGGCATCCAGGTCCTGATGCAGCAAAGCATCCCCAAACCATGACACTATCCCCACCATGCTTGACCGTTGGTATGAGGTTCTTAATGTGGAATACAGCGTTTGGTTTTCGCCAGACATAACAGGGCCCATGTCGGCCAAAAAGTTCCAAATTTGACTCATCTGTCCATAGAACATTGTTCCAGAACTCTTGAGGATCATCCAGGTTCTTTTTGGCAAACTTGAGACAAGCATTCATGTTCTTCTTAGTGAGCAATGGTTTCCTCCTTGCTACTCTGCCATGAATCCCATTTTTGCTCAGTGTCTTTCTGATGGTGCAGTCATGAACACTGACCTTAGCCAAGGCGAGAGAGGCCTGCAGATCCCTGGATGTTGTTCTAGGGTTCTTTGTGACTTCCTGGACGATTTTATGCCTTGCTCTTGGAGAGATTTTGGCAGGACGGCCACTCCTGGGAAGATTCACTACTGTCCCAAACTTTCTCCATTTGGACAATATGGCTCTGACTGTGGTTCGGTGGAGCCCCAGAGCCTTAGAAATGGCTTTGTAACCCTTTCCAGACTGATAGGCATCAACAACTTTTTTCCAGAGGTCTTCAGGAATTTCTTTTGTTCGTGGCATGATGTGCCTCTAGAACCTGTGTGCGGACAACTTCACTCTGATGGTAAGGGCCAAAGTTAGTCAGATTTATATTGGGCAGGACTGGCCCAAATCAGGCCTGGTTGTTAACCAAAGTACTCAAACAGCTGACCCTGATTATCCCTTTAATTGGATTGAGTTAACTAGGGGGGGCAATAACTTTTTCACACCTGAAGATTGCATGTTTGATTACCTTGCACACCAAACAAATGAAAGAAGCATCAAACTTTGGTGTCATTTTTTTCTCTCAGACTCCCTCTATATACTACTACAATCCACAATAAAAATCTGACCAAATACAATATGAAAAATGTGCAAAAATGCAGAAAATTAGACGGGGATACTTTTTCACGGCAGTGTATCTCTCACCCTGCACTCCAACATTCTTCTCAAATAACATCATGGAAGAACTGAGATACATTTAAATTTGTGTTGTTCACGAGAACACCTAGATTGTGGCGAATAGTAAAGGAATAGAAAGAAAAAGAGCTTTCAAAACTATACCAATAATGTCAAAGCTCATATTCAGAATACAGCTTGTGCAGAAATACTACTGGATCCAATTCAAACCTTCAAAGAATATACACTCCAGACAAGCTGTCTTTAGCAAAAGCCTGAGATGAACATGTGGTTTGCCAGTCCTTTCCAGCATGACCTCTTCGACGGAACCATCTCAGCTGTGTTTTAATGGATTCAGGCTGCTTAGCTATATAACATTAATGTTAGTGCTGCTCCAGTTATCCTTGCTGTCTTCCTTTGACTCTATCAATAGCAATAACACTAGACACATTCTTTAATGGAATCTTGTAAAAAATATTTACAGCTCAAACTTTTAGCGTTTAACTTCGCAGTTTTGCACTCTCTTGGTGCGGTTTAAAAAAACAATAATTTACTTGCTTGAGCCGGGGACCAAAGAAGCCGTGTGATTATTCAAACATATTTTTCATCTTTGTGTCAACAACAGGTAAAATACTAGATAATACCAGACAAAGCTGTTCATATAATACATCTCTTGCTTCCATTCATGCTACTGTACAGGACACTCCCTGGTGAATATTAATTAGTGAATTGTAGTATAGGAAAGCTGCTCCTGGACTATCTGCATGGCTAGCATTGTGTCACTAATCGTGGTATTGTGATAAACCTGCCAACCAAATTGTCCTTCACACATGGACCCATAACCGCCATCATTATCTAAAGAACTTTAGGGCATAAATGACCAGGAAAGGAAAATGAGCCGTAGGTACAAAACCCCCTCTACTAAACCACAAAGCCCACCAGTACCCTAATTAATACATCAGCCATCTGAGTGAGCAGTCAAAAGCCCATTTTTTAGAACCCTATCTTTCCTGATAGTTGAGCTGTAGACAATTATTTTTCATGTAAGCGCTAACTCAAAAGAAACACTAAAGCTAGACATTACGTAGTACAGATCTAATTAATGAACCATAATCCATTTTTCTTTTCTGTGTCCAAGCAAAGAGAATACCTGGAATGCAGAAGGCACAGCTATAATGCAATAGTATATGCCTCAGGAAATAGAGCAGAAACTTAAAAATAATCCATCAGAACAATTTATTTTCTTTTTTTAAAAGACAGTGTATCCTGCTTATTTAACAAGGGAGGATGGGAGAGAAAGAATATTACATATACTGCATACACAAGAAGGAAAGCAGGCAAAGGGCTTTAATCCTCCAAGCTGAAGGTAAAAAAAAGGAAAATATATTGCTTAAGCTGCAAGACAATGCCCTGATGAATTGAAGAAAAAAAAAAAAAGTGTAAATGGAGGACATAGATATTCCATTCCATTTGAATACCAGGGCCTCTGGTCCCAGTTGGAAATTGCAAAGGTCTTTAAGGCTTTGTCTTGATTTTTATAAAATCTGAACACCATGAATAAAATTCTGTCCAATCCATACCCTGCTTCAAAAAGCATAACCTTCCTTTTGGACCTCAGGGTAAGCAAGTCTACTTTTCAAAGCCCCAGTTATGCCCTGGTCCAGCCTATATTCTCCTGGATATACATTTTTCCGGCTGCGTCAATCTGCTGTTTCGCTCAGAGGACCTGCCAACAAACAGGAGACAATGAAACCTGATGCTGTTCCACTCATTGCATCAGCCACATGGACTCGGAATCCAGGCCGTTCCTCCAGCTACATTGCGTGCGAACATGGGCAGCTTCTTAACACTTGTCTGTCCTCCCCAAAAACAGGACAATCATGACACTGACTGGAAGCTTTCGATTCTAAATTGGGAGTTCTTACCTGTGCTGAAACCAATGACAAATCACACTGCCTGATAAGACAGGAAGATCCTTCCAAACTGTTTATTGTTAGAAGGGCTATTGTTTTGGGGGCAAGTCCATTGTTGGAATTGATTCTGTTCATTTCAACCAATGTAATGAGTTCCTAAAGCTCAAAAGAACAGAGACACTCGAGAGCAGCACCTACAGACAAAGGAAAAAGGAGCTTCATGTGCAAGCTGACATCAACCCAGGGAGACTTGGACACTGACAGCATGTCACAAAACAGGTTTTTGGGGAGACATTTATCAATAATATATAGTGTGAAAACAATCTGAAGGAAAAGAAGGATGAATAGGCTCTTTCAATAGGACGACATCTTTGTGCTGTACAGTAATCTTTTCAAGAGATATAAAAGCTTCTTTCAAAGCTGCTCTTGCTTGGTTGTCAGTTTCACTAATCTAATTAAATCAATCATTGTCAGCAACATAATTCAATCCTAGTCTTAAAAAAGGCTTTACTGACCACTATGTGGTTTAAGAAACATTTACTGATTGCTTAAAATCCACCCCCACACACACACACATTCTAGCTACATTATTATTTTATTATTATTTATTTAAAGCCAGGTAGAAAACAAAAATCAGCTCTAGAGGGTTTTTTTTTTTTTTTTTTTGCATGCAGGTCTAATTAGTATATATTTAGTATATACAGAGGCTACGTGCTGAACACTGGACTTAGTAGAGATCATTCTGAATGAATAAACAATAGCTGCAACAATAACAATGGAGGCTATGTGGTCCGGTGGTTAAAAAAAAGGGCTTGTAATCAGGAGGTCCCCGGTTCAAATCCATGCTCACTCACTGACTCGCTGTGTGACCTTGAGCAAGTCATTTAACCTCCTTGTGCTCAGTCTTTCAAGTGAGAGGTTGTTGTTAGTGATGCATAGTTCACACACCCTAGTCTCTGTAAGTCGTCTTGGATAAAGGCGTCTGCTAAATAAACAAATAGTAATAAAACGGTTTCAAAAGTTAGTTTAACATTAAAAGAGGCATATACAGTACGGTAACCACAGTATTTAAATACATTCAGCTACCGGGAAACAAACTTTAGCAACTGGTTTAAAGTATAAAAAAAAGCTTTGTAAAATAGCTGTGAAAAACAAAATGAAAATATTCGTTTGCCATCTGGGATGAAAGTCCAGCCTGTCATGCTGTATTAAGATGTTAATCCACAGATCTGGGTGCTGACCTGCCATCCAAATAAATCAATCAAGCTTCTGATGGATGAGTTCCATTCTTAAGAAGCTGTGTTGCTAGAAGGCACATACCAGAAAAAAAAACTGGCACATTTCAATGCTAAATTTGTTAATAAAGCCAAAGTAAGCAGGCACGCTGTAATCGACTGGGTCATGTGTCTACAAAAAAGAAACAGATAAAATCGGAAGGGATCATGGTACAACAGCAAGTCAGCCTTCTTCCAAAAACTATTTTTAAAATGTTAAAAATGAAGTCAACTTTATAACTACAGTAAGATATTAAAAGACAAATAGCCACTAGAGGGATACAAATGTTTCCAGAAATCACAGTGATTTTTGGTCCTTGAAACCACATGTACGTTCGGTTAGGGAATAAAAAAAAAATGATTCACAGACCAATGAAGTATAATGAAGGAATCTAACCCTGACAGACAATACAAGGCAAACAAAGAGTCAATGTTTAAAGCTAGAGAAGTTCCAGGTTCAATACTAGTTTTATTGTAAAGCAAGAATCTGGATCTTTATCAGAGAAATATGACCAATTCCCATGCATTTGCTCAATACAATTACTGCTACCCCAACATAACGGGCCCAAACTTTAACCTGGGTGTATGTATTTATTCAAGCAGGTAGACAGATGGACAGGTGAAATGATGTTATGTATTCATAATGGCACACTGTTAAACAGATTTGCAGACAAAAAAATTACATAAAATCATGTAACGTAAAACAGTAAATAAAGTTTATATTTTACAACTTCACCACATCAAATGAGAAAATAGCATCATCCACAGACCAAACAAGGTTTATATCAAAACATTCTTCTCAAACGACCTACGGAAGGATATGGCTGAAAAATAAAACTGCACAGGATAATATATTGAACTGTTTATCTAGCTATCAATCCAAAGAATGTGTATCATACCTATTAAATAAAGAACTTTGCAGTCAAAGGAACAGTTGTTAGTGGGCATGTTAGTTTCATCACATACTTCTGAAACATTCCTACAGATACCATACCAAAGAAACAAAGCCAATAGCAAGCAGCCACATGGTCATGAATAAGTCACAGACATGGTGTGGTTTTCTGTCAGCACCCCTCTTTAGGGTGATAAATAGAAAAGTGGCCTTCTGGGCCATAAAAAGAGTAAGTATTGTTGCACTTATTCAGCCACATTGATGCACATGTGAGTGGCTGTCTGTTGAGCTGTAATGAATAAACAAAGAACACTGGCATGACAAGTTGCTGCTAGGTCTCAACAAACTCTGGATTTCAAGATCTTGACCACACCTCACCGTGGAGCAGGACTGTTTCTGTCAGTTTCAGAGAAAGCATAGTGTAAAGGATTGCCTTTGAACTGAACAATGGAAGACCACATCTCTGTTGTAATGACAGCAAATAAAGCGCCACTTTGTTGTTCCTGTTAGTTTATGGAACTATGTTCTAGAGCTTGCCAAATAAAATATGTCAAGTTCTAAAGACAGATAACACTCTGCAGAAGCTCTTAACTCCGAACAGGAAATCCTTTTAACTCCAATAAACTTGATATTCTTCACCCAGTTCTCCTTTCGTGGAATAGATAGTGTTGCATATAAAAAAATAACAAACATTCAGAGGGAATTTATCGAGTGTGTATTTAAAAAGCAGGAAGAAAAAGAAATTGCGGAAGAAAAAAAAACACGATTAAAAAAGTATTAAAAAAACAAAATTTAGACATCGAATCTGAAATGCATGCAGCAGTAACAGTTGACTTCTATAAACAGCTGCTGTTTCTGTTCAAAAATGATAACAAAGAAGGATCTTTCTGCTCAGTGTTGAAAGGCCAGAATCTTGAAAGGGCAACAACTAAAGGAGTGTGGCTGCAGAAACAGCTGTACGTTTTCCTATGCTATTATGATGATGTTGCTATGAAAACTTTAATAACAGTCAACCTATTCGCCGCCTCATTCTGACCATATTTGTGTTGCTAGGAGCTGCTGAAAGGGGCTCCAAGTCTGCTGAAGCCGTTATTAACAAAATACCAAAGTGCTGACATACACTGAGCCTAAACCTGTGTCTCAACCCCTTTTTTCAGAAAATGTAAAATGCTCTTGCATTCCATTTTTACTTCTTACATCCACCTATTAGCAATGGTTTGACAACATGAGAACAAAATGCAACAGACATGTAAACTGAACTGGAACTCACCCTCCGAAATGAAACGACATAAAAGGTGTCCCCTCTTCTACGAATCTCATCAAAGAAATCCTGGTAACTGCGGTGTGCGGCATAATATACCTGTAATTCACTCCCTGAGTTCCTGAAAAAAAAGCAATGCAGGTGATCCTATCACACTATTGTTGTTTAGTATAGATCTATTTACATCATAAAACTTTCTTGTGCTTGGCATGGTTTGTTCCAGCTGCACCTCATGCTTCAAAATTGCCAGACGGCTAGACGATGGCTAACAGCTAGAGTAATTTGAAAATGCTTACAAGATTCAATCTTTTAACATTTATTTTCCTTGGTCTCATTGACTTACAGTGGTTCAATTTTACTCTTTACAACAGAAGTGACTTCAAAACAGGAATATTTGATATTGCTGAAGTAAAGGACATCTGTAACTACTCATCACACATTTATCTGATCTTTGTAACCAACATGCAGAGCCTTTTAGTACAAGAAGTGGATTTTGAAAAGATATTTGAAACAGACTTTAAAGTTGTAAGTGTAAAAAGTTGTCAGGATGTTAACAATGAAAAACAAAATTACAGGTACACTATTTAAACAGATGCATCCTGGGGATGTGTAACGCTATATCTTTCAGAACCCCACTACTTACTCTTTAATACTTTAACCAGTCGCAGAGGGTGTTACTGGAAACTATAGGAAACATGTGTGGCAAGTCTTAATGCTGAAGACACAAAACGTTGGCCAGATTAGAAAAGACTGGCTTTTAAAATTATTTAAAAGCAGGGTAGTGTTTGGACAGAGCTAATGAAGAACCCACCCACAGTTGCAGAGTTATGGAAAACCATTTAATGCAGTAGAGTCTGGTGGTGGTAATGGAGGTTTAAAATATAAATATTTAAAAACTGAATTTGAGAAACAAGTAACTAAATCCACTAGAATACATAGCATACATGACTAACATTTATTGAGGATCAAACACTGTAACACAGGTTATGGGTTGCTATGTATGCATGGATTTCTAATCCATACTTCTGAAAATACGTAATTTGTTTTTTACCAAAAAAAGTTATTTTCTCTTGAAGATGCCGAACAGAAAAGCAGTGTTTGAAGCCTGCTATCCAGCTGGGTGATTCCAGACAGCTGAACTATACAACATATGAAATGTGCCTGGGATAACGACTGATAGTGGCATTGTTTATTGAACTGTACAAACTGAAACAATAATTCATTGCTAAAAACAGATTAAAGGAAATGGAAGCGTGTTCCATTACAAAATACAGAATAGTGAAATGGAAAGTTTTCCAGTTGACAGACAGTTATGAGGGTTTGCTTTGGAATATCCTGCAGTGTAAGTTTAGCTTTTTGCACACTGTTGAGAACTTGCTGTCTCTCCCCAGCTCTCCAATCTAGCATATACATATAAATTATTGCAATCCTGATATCTATTTCAGAGGATGTGCATGCAGGTCAGAAAATGACTAAGACAATCTGCTGGGATGCCTGAACTGAAGGTAACTTACTTGTCAGTTGTATCAGTGTACTGGACCGTCACAATCTGGGCAACATCAGCCTTTTTATCCTGAGATTTCTATTGGAAAAAATACAAAAGAAAGCTTAGAAAAAAAAAACATTATTGGCTTCATTACATTGGTAACATAATACAATATAGCCTTATTTCAGTGGCCTATGCTGTGCTTTTCAGAGTATAACACATAGTTGTTTATACATTTAGGAGAATTTCTGTGTGCTATATATGGACAATATAGATACAAAATCACACAATGCTATGGATTACAATTGCAAGTCTTTAAGAAAACAATGTCGAGGTCTTGCCGTGGCCAGCTTATTCTCCTGACCCGAGTCCAATAGAACATCTGTGGGACCAAATCGCCAGTGCCATCCACAGGAGACAACCGCAACCAGCCAACCTTCACCAGTTGGCTGCAGCTGATAAGGAAGAGTGGTGGAACATCCCACAGCAATCTATCCAGAGGCTCATCAAGTCTATGCGTCAACGCTGCCGTTAATGCTCAGGGAGGTCATACCCGATACTAACTTTGTAATGTATTCATTTTGACAGTGTGTCACATTGCATACTGAAAATTTATCATGATTCTTTGATCTGTATTGTTGTTCACATTTTCTGCGATTTTGTTTGAGATCTATATTTGATTAAATCCATTAGACCCGAATGTTGCATTTCTTTTGTGCATCAGTATACAAAATGTTGTAAAAACGTATATAAAAAGGAAGAGTTCCTGAACATTTATCACTGCACAGTCAAGCAAGAGTAACCAGTATCTTTAGAATATTCTCCTAGAAACATGAAGTATACCCTGTCCACCCACTGCCAAGCCGTCTGGATCGGAATGGTTAGTTCTTTTAAACTATTACAGAATGACCCCCAAGGGGAGGAAAAGGCCATTATCCCATTACAGTCAGCCTCTTCTAGACCAGAAGGCCAGAGGAGGCTCCAGAGTGTCTTGTTTGGTCCAGCTTGGGGGAGCCTGTTAAACACAGTGCTGCTATTCAGTTACTAGAAGGGCTTGTAAAAACTGACAGCATGCAGGAGGGGGTAAATTAAAGCGCATTAGGTTAAGCGAGTTGAGAACCCCTGAGCTAAGACCCTGCTGGAAACCATAAACTAAACTGACTCAAGTGTCTGGGGGAGTTAGTTTTGCCCACCTGTTCCTTATTTCCCAGCAATTTATTTTGATATGCCTGCAGTAAGAATATCACCAAGCACTCATGGTTTTTAGGGTATTGTATTTAGACTGGTGTCTGTAACACAATACTTTAATCTAATTAAAGGGAATTATCCAAACTGTAGAGAGCATTCCCAACCTGTGTTCCGTAACAGACCAACAAAGTACTGGTTCACAATGTTTTGAGTGCAATTAAATGGAATCATGCAAGATTATTAGAAAGAACAGTTTTTGTAATAATGCTTAAGCAAGAGTCACTGAATTTTCAGTAAGGGGTCATTTTTTTCTGCCATACTGCTGCATATTTCTGGCATTTACATTCATTCATCTTGGTGTCATACTGACAAACTCCTTAGCAATGGTTACCAATGTGTAAGCCCTGTGAAATTATTTATATTTTTCACAAATGGTTTTACCCACAAAATGTTTTGCTTTATTAGATACACATTAATAAAATAACTCAAAATAGATGTATATAAATAAAACATTCTTTAACTATATACATATTTTTTATTAAACAAATTATCTACTTTTTGTATTATTATTTTGACAAACAGACCTAGCACAGAAAAATAAATTTAGTTACCATCATTTCTCATTGGCGAAAATTAATTAACTATTTTAAATACTGCCCATGCCCTCTATAAAGAAAAATACAAAAAGATCAAATAAAAATACTTTTATTACTGCACAATATCAAATTAGCATGAAGGACATTAAAATCAACAAACACAAAAAAATTGCTTTTCAGAATGGTGTACACTTCAACATTAACTCAAAAAGCAGGTTACTCAAAGGAAATGTGGATATTTTACGCATGTATCCATAAAGGAGCTTCAATCTAGCACAAATATTCAAATTAAGAATTAAACGAAAGCATACAACAGAACGCTAAGTTTTCTTTTTTCATGGTGTCATCTGTCACTTATAAATCAGTGAATACTTTGATAAAAAAAAAAAAAGTTCAGTCAGTCATCAGAAAACCACAGGGTAGTATATGAGACAAGAAATCATTGTATTGGATAAGCTGGCAATCTGCATGTCAATAAAATCTAGAGCCGTCAATTATTCTCAACTACATCTTTCACATCGTCACTTAGTTTCATGCACCTCAAAACAAAATAATTTATTTCTACTTCACTCGAATGTGGCACGTTCCCAACACATTCCAACAGCATATTTTTAACCACTAATGCCCGAGTGGCTATATCCAGTGGATTAAACAGTTGGCCAAGAGAGGTCAGGAGAAATTCTTTCCTGCGTTGTTGAATTGTTATGCAAGGTTTAGACATTTTAGAAACAAAACGTCTCTTCTCCTCCATCACAATTTTAAATTCCCCAAACGACTTGCTCCAAATTATACATCTGTGCAAGTCAGAGCTTCCATTTCCCTTCAGACCGTGTCTATGGTAATGGCCGAGCCTTGACAACTACGATTGCAAGTATTTATTTAAAGTATTTTTTGTATAAACCTCCCAATTTAAAAATGTCATTCTAGGATTGCTTTATAATGATTTTTCATTTTATATGTTTGTGACAGAGAGAGAGAGAGAGAGAATCCAAGCTGCAAATCTCCCTCCCAACAAGAAAAGGCGCGGTGTAAGGTTGGTGGTATGCATCCCCATAGATGGGGTGACTCGACGGTAAGCAGAAACCGGAAGTCGGCCTTCTTGAAGGAAGCGCATAGCTGCATGTACGCGAAACAAATCCCTTGCGATCAACTACGGGGCAGGCAGCGATTGGAGTAACCATGGCGCCGAGCTGATTGCAGGGAGGAGTTGCGCTGAAAACGTAACAGATGGCCGGAGCCTTTCGTTTGTTTTTGTTACGTGTTGTGTTTGTGTTTTTGCAGAGGAGGACTAAAAAGGTGGAGCTGCCGCTAACCAGCAAACATAAACCCCTGAGCACTACATTCACTGCCCAGCAGTTAGACTCACCACAAACCAGATTCTGAAGAGCACAGTTGTGTGCACCGGAGACATGGGATTATAAATGTTTTATTATTTTTGGGTTTGCTAGCCCGTCGTGTTCTCCCCAATACCACTGCTTGTAAAAGGGGTGTGTTTTTTGTTATTGTATTAAATAAACACAGATATTTTTGGGATTAATAACTCTGTTTGGACAAATCAATTCACTGTACCACTCACATCCTGTTTACAATGTTGCATTTCGTTTTATTTCCTGCTATTTTGTATTTGCGTAAAACATGGGTCTCTACCAATGTGTTTTGTTCCACAAAGTTTGAAATGAAAAGATTCCGACCCATTTTACTCAGAAATTGTTCTGTACAAAGCAATTACAAAGCATTTAAGGGTAGTTCTTTCATTTCTTTCAAAGTTTTAAAAAGTTATTTTTGAATGCCTAAAAGCCTAGTTTTGCTTTTAACAGATCTTACATTTTCTATTGCTTGTACAATGTATTGCGGTTACGACTTTTCAGAATACTCATGAAAATGAGATGTTTTCTCTCAAGTGTGATGTTTTCTCTGGCAACCAATTTATATTTTCGAAGTAATGTTTTGCAAGAACATACCCAAAGGCAACATGTGACAAGACATGGAAAATGTGTGTGTGCATGTGCAATAGGCTGTATTAGTGAGTGATGGACAACCCCTTGCATGTTAGAATTCAGATTTGAAGTTATTTCTATTGTTGGAAAAAGAACAGCTTGTCAGAGTTCATTGCCAACATTACCTGAAATGTCTATCTTACAACAGCAGTAATACATTACAATTACAATGTGTCCAAGTCAATTAAAATAAATATTTAGAAACTTTAGATGTCATTTTCTGCTACATTACTACAGTATACTATGTAGAATTCTATTTGTAATATTCAAATTCTTTATATACCAGGGACTGTTAAGCATTTGGGTACGGATATTCAACGCCAGAATCTCCATGGTGACAATACTTTCCTCATGTTTTATAGCAACATGTTTTCTGTGGCACAAACCCATTTGAACTGGGATGCCCTCAGTGTATGTCTTACTCCCTCCATTAGCCACTCTGCTGCCCATTGGTAAGTCATTCATGTTCAGTCATGGTGTCTGTAACTGTACAATACAATTCTCACATATACAGTTCTCAGGATCTTCGTATCATTCTTAAATCCTAGCTAGGGTTACAACTGAACTACATTCTACATACTCAGTTTACTGTTTTATATTAGAGACACATACGCCTACTCCTCTAGCATGCAGCTATGCACAGTAGTTGTTTAAAAGTATATGCTAGTGATTTCCAGGAGGCTAAATTGAGTTATTCAATAATTGCAGAAGGCCAAACCTAATTAACAGGCTGGAAGTTCAAAGCGTCTTTGCTTGCCAGGAATTCTAAGGTAGATCTTAACCATATCTGTAATATTTCGATGTAAATCTTGAAAAGGGCAGGCACTGAAGCTGTTCTTCCAAGAAAGCTATTTAACACAAATGGTAGAAAATATGTGGTATGCCACTGAACAGAGATGGGAGACAACATCCTTATTAAGTGGTTGCGTGTACATTTCCCATCACCCTTGGCACCATCTCACTGTTCAAATCTATGCATGTCGTTAAACAGGAATTCTAACCTCATGGACAGCCAATGAAGGAAAGCGACCCCAACAATTATGAACAGTTCCACAGTGAAGGACGATTGTTTTTGGTTCCTTACAGTCTCATATGTATTTAATTTAAGCAAATGTTAGCATTTAATTGGGCTTGGTGGTATTTCAAATTCTATAGCGTTAAACCTGTTTCATAGTAAAAATAATTACTACAAGCTCTTTTGAGATTTTGTCCTTTTGACTTCATGCCTAGTAAAGTCTTTTAATTTCAAGAAAAATTGATTTCAATAATTAATTGCCTTTTTTACTGGCTTCATATAAATTGTAAAACATCTTGTCTCTATAAACAAGGGATTCTGATATTTCAAAAGGGGAATTTGTACCGTTTATGCTCCTGGTTTGAGGTGAGATTCTTTGATAAACATGAAAGCGATGCTATAGAATGGCACTCATCTTCCTCTGACAGCCACCACAAAGTGGATGATAGTCATGAGAAAGTGAGAGGAGGTAGGTTTCCTCTAAGAACTGGGAAATGAATTAGAAACAGACATTATGTGTTTCACACATTTGTTTCAAAGGTTATATCAAGCAAAACAGTTTAAGGAAATGTCATCAGGTTACATGGGATTTGCCATGGTCAAAGGATTGCATTAAATGACATGTTATTGAACTATTTCAAAACATTCACACTACGAATTACTGGGAATGTACCATGGAAACATAACTATAGTAAAAGACTACAGAATTCCCTTGGAGATGAGAAATGGTTTTGCTGAATACATCCAGTCAGCAAAATGATTTATTACCTTTTTTTCTCAATTAATCACATTTTATGTGTGTGTCAGGTGGTAACAACAGTGCACAGCCAGAATGTCCTTCTCAAGTATTCCAAAAGAATGCGAAAGACAGTATGCAAGGCTACTGGGCTTGAGAAAAAAAAAAGATTACAAGTGCTTAGGCCCAATAGATACTTTAAGCTAACACATCAGTGCCACTGTAGAACACTAGGACGCTGACAAGAACAAATATTGGCTAGTAGAACATGAACTAAGCAAATGGTGGACCCTCATATTCCAAAAAATGCTCACAACGTAAGAGACTTTGCTATTGGGTGTTGTATTATTTATACCCTCTATTTAACTGCATGGAGAGCAGAAAATAAAATGTCATTTTCTTCTTTTCATCCTGAATGCTAGATTCTAGTTTATTTCTCTTTACACACTGAACAAAAAAAAACCAAAAAAAACCACACCATCTAAAGTGCTGATGAATAACATGCCACAGACGTGTGACATATTGTTTGGTATGTGTGGATGCAAAGATGTAAAAAAACTACAAGCAGACAAACACTTCGGCTGCACCTCATACCTGCATGCTTCTTGCTTTGTGCTGACTGTTCGTCATCCTTCTGGATTTTGTCCTTTCAACTTCATGCCTATGAACCCAGCCACGCAGCTCATGAGCTAACCTGTAAATATCAATAGAAAACTAAATAGAAAACGAAATCTGAAACACATGGTTATAGAAAGTGGTTGCATGGCTTAGCAAAACAGGATTGATTTCTGGTTTTCTTTTAGCTAATTAGAAAATAAACACTGCTAATGTTTTATTTTTAGAGATTTTTTTTTTTTTATCATGTGCATAAAATGAAATAAAATGACCATCGCGGTGCAGAGGAAATAAGGTCTCCCTAGAAGATATTGATAACTCTTCACAAGGTATTTCTTTTTATTGCAAAAATGGACACAAATCGGTTAAAGCCGCAAGCACTTTCTAAAGCTAGAAAAATTCTCTGTTATTCATACTTTACATTGTCACAATATTCTAACTTGATGTTTCAATAGCTAACAATTACCAATTTCTTTACAAGCAAAACCGCATAACAGATGAATCAGTACAGTGAGAGAAAACAGAAGACTCTCTCCATTAAAACTGCCCCACTTTACAATATTAAACTAACAGAGCATGCAAAACTACTTCACCTGAAGCTAATTAACAGTTATTACCATTAGGAGAGCTTTGAAGTGGCTTGTTATTGAGACTCATAGCACCAGGAAAGTGCTTCTGTCCTGGTATCTATCTGTGAGATGGCTTGTATATTTCTGATCAATCTACTCACTGCAACTACAGTTACAGTGCATGGTTCACACAATACATATGACCTGCATATGCTCAGTCCTGACCTGATAGACTTGGTCCTGTTGACATGAGGCTGACACGAGGGAGAAGGAAAATACAACAGAGGCTCCTCCTTCACCACCATCAAGGCCTTCTGATCCAAGGCTGAGCTGTCAGATCTTTATAAAAAAAAAAAAATGGAGTAAAACATATTGTTGATACTGGGAATACAGAAACTAGAAAGTCTATGAAAAATATGATCAACATTAAACACTATTATAAAGCCTGATAACAGTATTAGCAATCAGTACATGACAAGAGTAATCTCTCTGGCATTCACTTTCACTGGGATTTCCAAATCCTGCTAAAACAGGTCACTGCACAGTTGTCAGCAATGCATATCTGTTATCCTCTCAGCCACTCCACGTGTCCTGTAGTTATCACCCAATTAAGGTAGATGGCCTCAGAATGCTGTTGTCTTGAAACTCACTCCAAAAGAAGCTTGCATTGAAACATCCAACTATTCTTTTTATTTCATTATATTTAGGGCTTCTGTTTTTCGGGTTTTATTAATTGTATTTGTGTTTTTCGGTGCTTAGCTATTTTCGAGTTTTATGTAAATTGTTTTTTTTGGGGGGGGGTTTGATATACTGTATGCAATTAGTTTTCGGTTACTTTCCAAAATGTTTGAGGGTTGTTGTTTTTTTGGTGTCAAAATATGTATAGTAACTCGACTTGCATACTTAAGTTGTATCTTCTTTCCTTTGCTGTCTTCCACAACAAAATCCCTATGGTTACGGGCACATTCTTCTGGGGTTTTTGTGTGTAGGCATTTTTGTACATTTTGCCACAATTCTGTTTTAAATCCACCGTTTCTTAACTGTAATACAGCTTTAAATCCCACTAACAAGCCTTCATCCTGATTGTAATCTCGTTTTAAATCTCACCAGCGGAGTCTCCGTCACTCAGTATTTGGGGCGGGTTTAAAGTATTCAGAACAAATCAATGATAGATACAAGTCAGGAAGGCGGGACATAGCCCAGTAGCACTGGGAAACCTATTTATTATTATTTTTGTAGTAGGTTTTATTTTTTAATGGGAAAAGGGTAAAGTTAGCATGAATTGATTAACCATTTACACAGTTTTTCTGGTGTTTTTTGGCTATCCACTGATTTCATTTTTTTTGTAATCGGGGGTGTTTTATCGGGCTTTATCGTTTAAACCGAAAATCAGAAGCCCTAATTATATTCTATGCAGCAGGCATTCCTGTTTGATAACAGGTCTTTAGTGTCCTCATAATCAAGTATAGTTTAAGTAGGAAAACCGGCTGCTTAGGACACCTGTGTAAGTATTCTGTATTCTTCTGGAACGTACTCAAATACCCTTTATGAGTCTGACACATTAAACCACATACTGCTGTAGTTCCTTGTTTTGGGCATAATGCTGATAAGCAGTTAAAGAAATATATATTTTATCATGCATAGTACCAGTAAGTGCACCAAATTATTCACTCACTTTGGAGGCACTTTTTTCCAAACTGTACATCTGATTAATGCTCTCTAAAGACATGTGTTGACTTTTCTTTGTTCTGTAAGCCAGTAATGCAAAGTTGGATACAGAACATACATTAAGCCTAGCTTCATGTATTTCTTTTAGCCAAGTTTAAATCTGGAGTAAATCAACCATATGCTAATCCTGACTGCCAGAAGGCACAGCTATACAAAACCAACTACAAGGAAATTCAGCACAAGTCTAAAACTAAAAACCGTTTAATACCAGCGAGGTTTAGACTCAAACTGAAATGCATGGCCTTTAAATACAATGAATTGTGCATTTTGAATAAAACCTTAGCATCTGAACAGTTGAAAAAGTCACCAATAACTGCTATAAAAAAGACAGTTTGGCACAAAAATATCCATATGAAAGCCATCATCAAAATCTATATCATTATACAGTATAATTCAAGACTAAATACATGCATTAGAAAGAAGTCAGATAATGAACACTGCAAATATAATCTGTTTTGGAGTACTACAGTATAATCAAAAGGGGTATAATTAGGGCTTCTGTTTTTCGGGTTTTATTAATTCTATTTTTCAGTGCTTATTTTTAGCGATTTTCAAGTTTTATGTAAATAGTTTTTGTTTTTTCGGGCTTTGGTTTTGATCTACTGTATGAAATTAGTGTTTTTGGTTACTTTTCAAAATGCGCGAGTACGTTTTTTTTTTTTTTCAAAATATGTATAGTAGTAACTCAACAGTACAAATCAATGATAGATGCAAGTCAGGAAGGCGGGACATTGCCCAGCAGCACTGGGAAATGTAGGCCCTATTTATTATTATTTTGTAGTAGGTTTTATTTTTTTAATGGGAATAGGGTAAAGTCAATGTGAATTGATTAACCATTTCCACAGTTTTTCCAGTGCTTTCCGGTGTTTATTGGCTATCCACCGATTTCATTTTTTTTTTGTATCGGGGGTGTTTTATCGGGTTTTATCGGTTAAAACCGAAAATCATAAGCTCTAGGTATAATATACAAGAGTATATAAAACAGAATGGTTATTCATATGAACACAAGCATATTCAATGACACCCTACCTCCCCAAACTGGTCACCTGTCACTGAAATGGAAAATATTGCCATGGAAAACTGCTCATCTTCAAATACAAAGTATTCACCAGATGTCAACATGACATCCATCACTGGCAATTCCAAATGAAAACTGCATGACAATTAATCTTGACTGAACAGATTGGGGATATACAGCCATATCTGGTTCCCCCAAAACAGTTGTCCCATCTTTTGAATTTGCATTGAGGTAGATTATAAAACCATTCACTCAAAGGAGTGCAATTACCACTCAGAGATCACATTACTTGCAGCACACTGGACAAGCACCAGCCATGTGTTATGACCTATCAGCTCTATTGAGTATTGCTCAAGGTTAATTGAAAGGGTTGCTTATGAGAGCAAGATTTTGTGATCTTCATTTTGGATCAAATGCCACCCTGTGTGACGCAAACTCACTCATATTCAACTGCAAACCATGGTACGAAACAATCAGATCTGAAATGGTGACCAAGAAATTATAACATTCAGGGGGAAGTTATCTCAGCTTTCTTTATGTACTGTTTTGGGGTATGCAGGTAAGGATGAAAAGTGGTTTGTGCAGCTTGTACAGGGACAGCTACTGTTTGAATGAAGAAGTCTACACATCACAAATGGTATACTTATCTTGAAAACCACTTTTCTAACATGACAACACACTGTTCACTGCAGGGCAAGCAGCCTGCAGAGCTCAACCATTGCGGCTCTCAGTACATAAGATTACAATCATTTAGTTATACAGGTTAGAGCATTTGATCAGATTTCTTAAGTAATCCTTCCTTGTCAGGAAACAAACAGTCTTTCGTTACAGTTTTGTTCTATGTGAACTGCCAAAGTATAAAGACATAACCATAATTCACTGTGAAACTTAGCTTAAAACAATACCATAATACAAAACAAGAATATATATATATATATATATATATATATATATATATATATATATATATATATATATATATATATATATATACACACACAAACATATATATATATATATATACAACATTCATGTAATATCTTCAAAAGGACTTTTGTCTGAAGTTTAACAATATAGGAGCTCGAAAATGCACACACCACCACAATAATGAAACAAAATGAAACCATCATCATTCCGAGAAGAGGTTTAACCTGTGCTGTCATTAGCAGAGACTGTACTAAGGGACTTTTCCATTCTCTAATTTACATCAGCCTGGTGTGTGATTCAATTCCATTTTTTTGTTTTTGTTTTCAAGGATATGGGTTCATAGCCATCTCACTTCAAAAACAGTAAAGAATCATATCCAGTCTTCAACTAAAAAATGTTTGCATACTGTTTAGACCATATGAAACATTTTACAAGCACAATAAAGTATTGTTTGTTTTTTTTTCATTTAAAAACACATTTTGCCAAATTTAAAACATATGTATTTGTTAATCACATTTTCTGATTGTCAACTTATTTTAAAATCTGCCTTTAAACATGTGGTAGCAGCAGCTTAAAACAAAATATATACTTTTTTTCTGATTGATAACATTTATAATCCAACTCATTCTGTAAAGGTAATAGAAAGTCTACAGCTCCTATAAAATTGATGACTTCTGTCTAAGAAATAATTACCTGTCAGGGGTTTGTGGAATGAGAATTTCAGGTGTTTCCTGCGCCATGTTATTCTCATTTTCAGTCGAGAATTCAAGCAGATGTCTGCCGCTGTGTACTGCGCTGGAAATCTTGGTTGGATCTTGATGAAATAAACTGAAATTAAAAAAAGACCTGCACTTAATTTTAATGTATCATATCTGATGATATGCTTTTTAAACAGTTCATATCAGACTGTAAATGACAATTGACAGCACTAGATGCAAGATCACTCTGCAATTAAGGGTGGCATTTAGTAAATGAAGAAACTTTCAAAAGATACTCATCTTTTTAAATTGATCTCCGATGTCTTTCCGTGACTTTCAACAAAACTAATTAAACATGCTAATATGCAGTGGTAAGACCATCTGTCACAAAGACTGTCAGGCTACCTGTTCAGGGAATACAGAGGAGTGAGCAGGCAGGGGTGCAACAGAGAAGAACTCATGCATTATTAACAAGAAGTGAAAGCATTAATACAGTCTGTGGGGGATTTGGGACTTTTATTATGTGCCAGAATAGCAAACTGGAGAATAGTCAGTGCCTTACAATGTTTGAAGGGTGCTACAGTATATGGTGTTCAAACAAATCCAGACCCAACATCAGACTAACTATTGATAAACTGAGAAACTAGCTCCAGTTTAAGTCCTAACTTGATCTCATTTACAACATATTCTGACATTCAAGATGTAACTGACCACTGATCCATCAATGAGATCATACTTTGTTTGCAAGTAATAAGGTTAGTTAGACCGCTGTGGGAGACCACATGTATTCATTTAGTTGAATAAGAATCCTCATTCCCATACTTTTCACAGACTTACACTTGAAACCAAGACTTTCCTTGGAAAATCCTTTGCAATCAAGACCAAACTGCTTGCCTTTTATTATTCTATGCATTCCTCTCACTACTACCCTATGAAGTCTCTGGTTATAGGACAACAATTCACTACATTTTCACAAATACATTCATAACTAGCTACAAACGAGGTCAGCTACAAGTGGTGGGTCTGTATCAGAAAAAGGTTGCCTACCAGAAAAAACCATGAGCATGGTCTGATATAGCACAGAACACTTGTTCTCACTTTTATTGTATTACAGACTTAAATTAAATCAACACTAACATTAGCCTATATTTTAAATATCACAAAAAACCCTTAGTGCAGAAAACAAGACAGGTGCAACAAAATCAAAACCAGACAGAACAGGCCACAAAACCCAATATAAAAATATAACCACTGTGATGGTTCCATCCAGTTCAAAGAAAAAACATACAAACCCAGATTCCAGATGCAGAGAGATGAGAAACTAAAACAAATAGGTCAAGGATTGTCCATGTGAAGATGTATACTCCTTGGGGCCAACATTTATATACAGAAAAAAAAAGCTCTCATTACAAATACGTGTTGGTAATTTGCTGCCACCACAAGAGAAGTCCTATTCGTTGACCCTTTTAAGGATTTGAGATGCTGTTTAATGAACTGGATACTAAACCAGGTGGAACAGAGTTGCAGGATTCTGCAGTTTAATGTGTCTCCCTTTCATCTCACAAAGATTACAAGATTTGAATCATGTTTGCATAAACCCTCTGGTGGCTTGCATCTACTGCTAAGTGAAGTCACATCTACCAAGACAATGCAATTCGCTGTCTCTACCTACAATATATACAGGTTCACCCTACAAACACCCTACAACCCACCAGAACACACAGAACACACAGAACAGTTGGCTGCATATTGCCTACTGTAATATATATTTTCTTGTTTTTTTAAACATAATACCAAAGACACACACACATAATACATATATAAAATTATGACATGAACACTTTCTACATTATAAACCCGTATTTTGGAGTTGCGCACATATCAAATGCATTTGCACCCACGCCTGCTAGAGACTGCTGACAGTGAAATGAAAACACCTGTTGATACTTAATGGCTCCGACACATAAAAATAGAGACTTTATAGGTCTTGTGATGCAAGAAACATCTGAGTTAATGACACAGCTATTCCTTTATGTCTCAAAAATAAAACACGTCTTACAATTGTAGAAACATACTCAGTGTCTTTGAATTTCAACTTGACTGCAAAAACCTCATCAATCCTCAAAGCCTGACAGCATGGAAATTCTTGTTAATGTCACTTAATGATGCTGATCTTGTCCAACTTTCCAGAATGGAAATACTCACACCCCAGCTATGGCCAAAGGTTTTGCATCACCTAGAATTTTAGGATTGAGACAATAAAACCGTTGGCATTCAGCTAGCCAGGAATTGCATAATTTATCCAGGCTAATTTTGTATCTGTCCAATAAACCATACATTTGTTAAAGCGTTTCTGAAAATGCTGTAGGGTTTAAAGGATAACAAATTACTTTCCTGGTTATGCATTGGGTCTTCCCATTAAAATGCTGAACCAGACAAGGTTCTGAATTCAGAAGACGTTTTGACCAGGCATATGTTAATATACAAACAATCACTTATGTTGAAATCAATACTGCAGGAATATGTACACAAAAGCAGGAAGCTAGGGAAAGTAATGTGTTGTGTTTTACACTCTGCTTGAGTTCCCCTGTACAAATAATGTTTTCGTCCCTTTTTAAAGTATTTTAAAAATTACCAAATTCTGTGTGCCATCACTTAGGCCAGGTTGGTCCTTCCTTGGCTAACTGTGACTAAGGCTCAAGTAAACCTTCTTTTGATTTATAATGTTTATCTTTTATTATCAAGTAAAGTAACTCCATAAATCTAAAACTCAAAACTGTACCAAAAAGTCTTGCTGTATCTGGGCTTTTACTGTGGGAGTCACATTATTTCTGTATCAAACCTTTTCTGCAATGTTTTATAATTAGGGCTTCAGTTTTTCGTTTTTTATTAAATTTAATTTTTCGGGACGTTTGCTTTTTATATACTGTATAAAATTGTTTTCGGTTATTTTCCAAAATGCTTGGGTGTTTTTTTCTATCAAAATATGTACAGTAGTAAGTTGGCAGTACTTGCACACTTAAGTTGTACCTTCTTTCCTTTACTGTCTTCAACAACGAAATCCCCCAAATAACTGCAACACAGCTTTAAATCCCTCCATTCCTGATTGTAATGTTGTTTTAAATCTCGCAAGCGGTCTCCAATAGAAATGTAGGAATGTGCTGCCACTCCGTAGTTGGGGTGGGTTTAAAGTGTTCAGAACAACTTCATGTTTTTGTATCTGGTGTGCTTTATCGGTTAAAACCAAAAATAAGAAGCCCTATTTATAATACACAGAAGAAATAATTGTGTAACAAAGCCCCAATTATTCTGTACTTGCTCTATATGGTTCGATGCTGGACTAAATCTCAAACCATTTGAAAGCACGGCTTGGTTTGCAGGCACACTCAATATGCATGTGCAAAACGTCAACATCTGATTGCAGGATAAACCCAGAATGTGTTTGGTACTTGTAGTATTGCCTTGGAAATTACTGCTTAATTCAATTTTTTTCACTGCATGTTTAAGAGCAGATTTTAAAGGGGGTTTTACCAGCAACATGTTTTGTCAGCATGGTTAAATAAGGCCTATGTTTGTGTCTGTGAATTGCCACGTTGATTAAGATTCATATGAAAACAGAGGATACTTTTGACACAATACCAGGGACCTCCCTCATAACTAGAGATATCTGGGAGGCATGACCTGCATTCAATTTATTCAAGATGCTTCACGTTCTGGTTTCAATAATTTTAGTCAAATGAATACAATACTTACCTCAATGGGCCACTGTTCAGCATTATGAATGCCAAGACCACCAGGACACAAACAGACCTTCTTTTTGGTGCTGTAATCTTAAGGATCTGGTTCTAGAAAACAAAACAAAATCTATATAAACTTACTTCTATTGGGGGAGTTAGGATTTAGTATTGCTTATTTCTAAAGCATCAAAATCATGTAGTACTGTAATACAGTGCTCAGTGTTAACACCACTGGCTGTGTGTGTGTGAGATTATACCCACCTCTGATGAAAGCCCATCAAGCCGTTTTTTCAGGGAACCATTTTCATTCTTCAGTCTTTCATTTTCAGACAGAGCCACCTTCAACCTGGCCTCCAGGGTGAGCAGATATTCCTTTTTCTTTTTCCTCGATTGAGAAGCAGATTCACGGTTTTTGATAATACGCTGCTGCCTCCTCAACACATTCTAGTGAGAAAAAATAAATACATTTGTAAAATGAATTAATAAAAATACCCCTAACCAAAAAAACAAACTAAAACCACAGAAGTAGGTACCATACACAGCCGAGGTTAATTATGTTAACTAAGGGTACTAGCTCCCATTCTCTTCTGAATATGGCATTTTGTAAGGTTTAAAAACTCAAGAGTTCGATCAACTTTTTTTCTTTGAAAATGGAACCAAAAATAATACAAGAGATTATTTTGTCTTGCTAAAAACCTCATGAAATGCTGAGCAGCCAATCAGGATGCAGCATTAATGTGGTTATTAACTCACAGATAACGACTGCAACTGCAAAAAAAAAAAAAAAAAAAAAGGAAGAAAAGCTGGGTCATTTTGATTCTAATGAATCAGTCCGCCACATGTGAAATTCAAATTTTACTATTAAGGTTCCAGTTGTTCACAGCAATTGGCTAGTCTTGCCCACCCCCAGACTAATACTAGCTACTATTTATTCCGTTCAAAGTAAAATAAAAACACAAGATGAAACAAGTTTTCCAACAACAAAATCCTACACGCAATTGAGCCAAGTTATTCCTGTTGTGGGTATGTCACATTTTTACAGTGGACCCTGGGCAAAGAATAAAACAAGTGGTTTTCAGAACATAGCGATTACACAAATATTTTAAAGCACCTTAATATTATAAATCCGATCAACAGGGGTTGTTTAAGCGCCCCTATTTTACTTTGATAAATTATTTCAGGCGACTTCCACTGCTCTAGTCTGCACAGTTTTCATCCAAGATCCGATTATCTAATTACACACTGTGCACAGCAGGTAATCTGAACTTGTGATTGCCAACGATGCCCTTTTCCAAGAAGAAGGTTGTCTAGTACCTGTAATCCTGGACACCCCTGTGGTTCTAGAGGGATTTATCCAAGACAGAACTGGAGTGCCACAACATACCGGTGGAAAAATGAGTTGTGGTCACACTGTGGCATTTACCAGCATTAATTGTCCCATATTGTTTAAGTTGCAAATGCAAAAATAAAATGTTTGCATTTTTTTTTTCTTACAACAGAATATTATACAACTGTACTTTGATTAAAAAAATATATATATTATATGTATGCACTATTTACTATTCCTCAATATTACAAAATGGTCACAATTTGATCGAAACGTGTGCACGCACTTTATTTTCTTGCAGTTTGTATTCCCTCTAATAAAGACATTGATTTTATTGGCATGGATTTGGCATTCCTGTTGCCACTTAATTCACAATATTTAGTGTGCAGATTCTTCCACACATCAACTACTTGCGAATATTGGAGTTCAACACACCTGTTTATACTATTTGTTGGACTTTGTTTGTTAAGTTGCAGTAAGTTTGGATTATAAAAACGATAAACAATGACATCATTACTTGCGCAGAGCACCTACTGCGGTTGTTTTAGTGCAGTTTTAAAAAACACACGCACACACCTGCTACGCATTAAGTAACTAAACTGAATTAATAACAGAACTCGGTACTTATTCCGAACAGGATTAACTAGTGTGGTTGTCGCTGCCTTTTGCAACGGAACTGTGTGTATACTTACACCCTATTAAGAGCAAAAGGTGAACTCACAACCGCATTTAGTCTGTGTGTGTACAAGGCCTAAGTGCACAGTATCCAGAAGGTTTATAGTGCAGGGACTTAAACTAAACAGAGAATTTGATTGTTTGAGTGTCCAATGGATGGCAGACAGATCTTTTACATACTGTACTGTCTGTGTCTATGCAAGAAACAAAAAAATTCAAAGCGGATGCTAACTCAGTTTATCTGTTTAGGTCACCAATTTAATCTTCAGTTGCGTGAACATTTTGAAAGATTTACCCAGTTGGATTTTAATGTTGTTTGGTTTTAAATCCATCTCCTAAGTAACCATTAAATCTGGGACCACTGCCATTGCAAGGTCCTGGGAAAACAATGACTGCTTAGTTACAAATTCAAGCTTGGTTTCTGTGCAGCTACCTACATCCCAAAATGGCACATACAAACTGGGAACAACAATTAAAGACATTAAACTGTACAGCAGTGAAATAAATGAGACAGAACAAATAACAAGAACCATAATTTTAAAAAAAAAATCAGTTAATGGGATTAAGGTTGCTGAAATGCCAACAATAATACAGTTAAAAAGAGATTTTAAATAAATAAATAAATGTTATAGTACCTATAAACATAACTTCCGAACATTTTCAAAAACATTTCAAAAGGTCAAAACCCCCAGTGTTCCTTTCCCACCTTCTCTTGGCACCCGCCAGTGCTTATAATATGCTACTTCATTGGAAATATGTTTAATACTGTGGCAAGCTGCTGCACAAAAAAAGAGAAGAGGCTATAGTTGAGCCATTAGAGATTGCTTTTAACCTCCCTTTTTTCATTTGCAATGCAAAATAGCTTCCAATACAGGACCACACAGTACTTTTCATTGTTATCCACACATTGTTCAGTGCCTGTAGCAAAAAGGAAACGTGGATTTTTTTTTTTTGTGAAACTGTCCTGTTTTCAATCAAATACTGCCTGGAATCAGTCTTGGTTCTTATGAAATACGGGTTTTAACAGGGACATATTTCTTAACTGTAATTCTTATTCTTAATATTTTTACAGCTAAATTAAAATAATACTCATGTTCTTACCAGTACTACTGTGTTACAGCCTTCAATAAATAATTTGTCTAGGTCAGAATTATTTTTGTTTTGGTGAGGTTCATCTTTTTTCAAAACAATGACCTAAATCAAGAAAAGAAAAATTGGCTAAGACAGCACTGGGAATTTAGTCTGTGGTCATAGTAACAATTTACATTACCTTGTAATAGCATTCCATAACCCAAAAGAAAAAAAGAGATTTCAGCATGCTACAAAATTTTCCTGTCTAATGAAATTCCCCAAAGAAATACTGTAATTTTTGGAAACAAATGTAGCAGCTGTTTCAACTCCATTTATTATTATGTCAGGGCTTTATTTTGTTCCCTTTTGTACCTTTCAGAAAAGTTGGAAAACTAGGAAGGCACAACTTCTCAGCAGCTTGACACTTCTTGTAGCTTATAAAGGTTTGTTATTTTTTTGACCATTTATAAAATTATTATATAATCCTATGGAATAATTTGTAATCATAAACCAAAGCAGAATATACATTCCTTCCTACTGAGGTGATATTTTGTGTTTCGTACTGGAATTGCGCCACACACTGGAAATCTGCCCTTCTCTCTCCCTCTGCCAGGCTATTTTGTCGTATTTGTACAGCCTACAGTGATTAACGGATTGAAATGATTAAACGACCATAATAGCCATGGTTTAGATATTATACCACTGGATACCTCACCATTTATTCATGGAAACTGCAAATAATCCCAGTGTTATTATATTATGAATTTCTTTGGCAGACTTGTTTTACACACTCGCAGTTGGAGAAAGATTCAAACCAGAGATACCTACATAGGTTTTTTTTACAACCTCTAAAACTACTGTGTATAGAAAATATAGCACCTTTTGTATCAGTCATGCCCATGTACCATATAGTATGTGCTAGAGGTGGCAGATGGCGTTTCTAATCTGTTCAATCTCTGTATTGAGTTTTGTTCCATGCCTGCATTTAGTCACCTAAAGATCCATGGCAGTATTAGTTTTTCAGTTGAGTCTGGTTTTTCTTGGGGGTCAAATGAATGACTATATGGGATGTTGCCACATGCATTTCAGCAGCTGCTTCTACAACACAGATTAATCCTTCGGTACTGTCATTAGCAAGCGATTACATGCAGTAATTCTAAAAGTTAATGCAAGTGGTTGACTTCACCTGGCCAAGGCAATGATTCAAAATGCTTTAATTGATTAGACACATTAGGAAAACAGCAGGTGGACAGATGACAGAAAAGTAGTATGGAGCTCTCCAACTCGAACCATGCTATTTTAAACAAAAATAATTCCAAACTTATATTGCCAGTATTAACAATTCCTCTCCAAGTTTGAAGTTTCTGTGGGAATAAACACTAAGGGGTAGATGTACTAAAGTATTGCGCCTGTCGCAAATGACTCGGAAGTCTAGGGTAAAACGTACAACGCTGTTAGCGAATTTTTTGGGAATGCTTTGTGGCGGCAGTTTTTCTTTGCAGGTCAGCCTTAGATGAATATGTAATTATGGGTGTTCCTGCATAAATTCATAAAAAGGGGGCGGAGATAGTGCAAATGAGGGTTCACAAATATTATAATGAGATGTACTAAAGCTACCGACAATTATGACACTTACATTTGCATCAATTTGTTGAGAACTTTTGAAAGCACGATTTAAAACAGTCGCAACTGTTGCTGGCATTTTCCAGTCCACTTTTTCTCGTATCTTGTGCTCAATGCATTTTTGAGGCGAACACCCAAGTACCTAATTTTCACTAAAATCAGGGTGTACTTACAAGTCTTGGAAAGAGATTTCTATGACATTTCTGGTTTTCCCAGCTTGTTGGGAGCAGTAGACTGCACACAAGTGCCACTAACCTCTTCAGCTCTTTCTGAGCATCTGTATAGGACCATATCTATTGTGTGTTAATTGTCTAGGCTAAGTAGGCCAAGTTAAAAATAATAATAAAAAAAGCTACAATCATTTAGTTTCAATTTAAAATAATCTTTTATTCACATAGTACACTCATGTGCACAATGCAGCAGCAGGATATATTTTGTGTTACAGGTAGGCTAGAGTAAAAAGAAAGTACGCTAGGTATTCATTTGATTTTACTATTACACTGCATACTGTATAGGCCTACTGTACAGATTTATATTTTTACATAATGTAATGTGTAGCCTACCCAAAACACATTAGTGTTATTTCAGTGCAAAGATTTACTTTTAAAATGCATTGAGCACTATAAATATATATGTGTGCAATTTTATTGTATTGTTTTTAAACCCGAAAACAAACATGTCCCGTATAGTGAGGGGCTACTGTATGATTATGAAAAGCTATTTGGGGGCCCCACTAGAGAGACCGATGGGATTAAACAGCCTTTCATCATATAGAACAGTATTAAAATTGGTAAAATGAAGACAGAACAGCATGCACTGTCCAGATGACGTTTTACATTTAATAAAAAACTATTTTATTTTGATTGCACCCTTGCATGTATAGATGTTATCCTACGGGCACCCTATGCTGCAGCAAACCAAAACTCAACTCCTGCTGTTTATATGAACAATGTCACAGGACTCTCGCAGTGTATAATTTTAGAGATCTCGCTAAGAATGTTATAGTAACCATTGGAAAAATTATGAGGGAATGCTTGTATGCGGCGAGAGGGCTGGTAACTAAGGCCCTGTCCACACTACATAACTGGATCTCGAGAACCATACTCAAAAACGTTTTAAATTAATTAAGCCAATTAATTAAGTGTCCACACTAAAAGTACCATTTAGTCAGGCTTAATGCGTACAAACTAATAAAATAGTTTGGTTACAGTTCCTAGCAGTGCAATGGACTGTGGGACTTAATACGATAGTACCCCACCATACACTGTCCGTTTACAACCTTGCAATTAAGTAGCCCACGGAAGACATAGCACTGCTTAACATTATTGGTTTGTTTCTTACACAAGGTATCACTGATGGAGAAGACAGCAACGGTCTCACGATAAGCAAGCTTTGCACAGGCTTCGTCAACATGCCATAAAATATGACCACAGCGCTCCATGATCCACTATTTTAGAACATAAGCCTAAAAATGGTACAGCAGTATTGATAGTCATTCTCAACTCCTTCAGGTGCCTGTTTTGAGTACTGGATTTGTAATGTCCAAGTGCCAAAACATATCAGAAAGCATTTTGGGATATTGGAGGATACACAAAAAAGGTTTGGTATTACAGCGTCCACACTTCTGACAAACCGAAATACCGGATGCAATCTACCTTAAAACCGGACTCAAGACTACCCCTGAGGTGGTCTCGAGTCCGGTTCTCCAGTACGGTATTAAACGCTGCATAGTGTAGACGCTAACCGTATTTAGAACGTATAAGCCGGTTTAAAAGACAACTAGTATGGTTTAAAGGCACAGTGTGGACTGGGCTTAAAACATCCTTTACAAAGCAGCCTTGTCAAGTTTCCCAATGAAAGTCCCCCAGAGACATGTCTCACAACCAGATACACTGGGTCAACCCCTAACACTGAAAGTTTAATAAGACAACTTATGGTTCACTGGCATTTGTGTGTTTATTGTTTTCAGATTCCAAACATTAAATAATCCTGGGGACTACAGTTAAGATCCTAATACTACAAAACCCTCAATGCTTGCCTTGAGGCTGACCACCTTACACCAGTCATATTGAAAAATACAGATACCAGTCATATGCTCCACAAGTACACCGTTATTGTTTTCAAAGTACAATATACACTACATACAAACCCTATGCATTTCAGCAAAAATAAAAAATAAAATTATATGATGCGCCAACTGCCAAAAGAATTAAAAACACACACATACACCACTTTAATCTACTCATCAAGTGCCAAATAATTACAGTCTGTTTCAGGTAAATGCACATCACACCACAGACTTAATGGAATTCAGAAACCCGATATTAAGGCCATTGCATAGGTAGCTCATCAATGAACTGGTTATGCTGGGCTACGGCCTCTCTGACATGACACAGCCTTTGCAATACCATAAATACAGTGTAATGCAGTATTCAAAGCAGACACTGTTCATGAAACTGTATAACTAACCAACCATTATTCCACAGAATTTTGATCTGGTTAAGTAAAAGGTCATTACTTTTTTTTTTTTTTTGTATATTTAAAAATATAATATTAGGTCACTTGAAAAGTGGCCCAACATTAAAACGTTTATAAATGTATTGAGTAATTCCTTGAGTAAATAAAATTAAGACATACATCTCCGTCAGTAGCTCCGGTCTGGTAGTGTCCCGCAGAGATGGGCTGGCTCTGGAGGAGTGCAGTGTTTCCGGTGGTAGTCAGTCCGTCCCCAGGATGATTGGGGAGAGTGATGACCTCATCAGCGATGGTTACAACCTGCCGCGTAGTCAGGATCTGCTGCACCACTTGGGTTGGCTGATGCAGCACCACTGGTCGCCCTGGCAGGAAAAGATTGTTTAGGAGCTAAAGACAGGAACATGCTTCGAGGAGGACCCATTAGTTAGGCCTTAACATGCGTAAGAGAGTAATTATATTTGTCGTTTTGAAAGTACTAGTTGGCCACTTTGTGGCTATCTGCTTAGGGGTGTCATGCTGTTTTGTGTATCAATGATGTGGGTGAATGCAATTAAAAAACATTTTTAAAAAATCATCCAAAATAAATTCATTTTTTTGCAAATGCCAGATGAGAATTTCTGTTTATTTTTGTATTGCTTTGTAAACAACAACCAGTTAATAGCAAATGCTTTCTGGTCAAAATGTTTCATTGCTTTATGACAGACCAGGCTTTATATTTTATTGAAATCTACAGCTGTTGTTTAAGAGATTCCATATGACAATCCTTTGATTGACTTAAAACTTCCAAAAAAGTATTCTTTGCGTTACCAAAGCCAAGCAGTTGTCAGTACTATGGGCAAACACAATGGAAGAAAGTAGGTGATTTTACTTTCTTGGGGAAAAAAAACAAACTAAACACACAGTCTTTAGGAAAACAACTGCTTCAGACTTTTCAACAAGCATTTTATATTCATGTAAAATCTCTTCTGTAATCAATACCAGGCTAAAAGCAAGTGATATCATTTGTTTATTTTATAACCCACAGGTTAATATAACATAAAATGTAGACACCAGAGACAGGTCATTTTTTTTGTATTCGTTTTTAAATGTTTTTTGTCTAGGTGACCCACATTGGTCTAAGCTTTCTGGGATGCTTCTCCTAGTTTGTATCCCATGCAAGAATAAGCTGTAACATGCTTTACTGCTGGAAACTGGGGTCCCCATGGAGATTGCTAGTATGTCAAATCCCAGATGGGACATATTGTGAAAACACACTGCAAAAGCTTGCTATTTTGAAAGCACAAATTCCTCACTGCTCATAAAAGGAGAAGGCTAACAATATGTACAAGTCCATGAAAATAGTGGAAGAAAAAACAAAAACAAAAAGAAACCAGACAGTAATGCTATATTAAAATGATTTGTCTGCTTCTATCCACTGAGACTATAACCTCTTTAAATAGATTGATCTTATTTTATACAAAACAAAACATCATTTTTCAATTCCTTGGCTATATAAGGATTCACATTTTTTTTAAAATGTCCAGTGATTTGAACGGCTGGAAAAGAATGGATCATTAAGCTATTTTAAGACTTAATCTCTATGGAGAAGAAGAATTCACAGGCTTCTCTCTCGTACTGGGGGTATTAACCGCACAGCTAATACTGCCTGTCAGTTAAACTTAATCCACAAGAGACGATCAACCTCATTCAAGAACTTAAAAGGGCCGACCTCCTCTCATGACCCGCTATGCTGCCTGTCGGGCTTCAGTTTAGAAAATGATCCTGTGTGGCATGCCTTAGCCCATCAACACCACCCCTGGATTGCTGACAAATAGGAATCACATTCCCCACTCTCACAGGTGGAAGGACACAATAGACAATACAAAACTACCAAAATACAGCATCTATAAGATTAGAGTAAACATGCCAGACTGATCAACTTTCCTTTAGTTTGCAGAACACTTCTGGTATCTGTAACTAAACTAAGACTCACACGTGTACCTGGTTTGATAAAGTTTATCAAAACCGAGGATGTTCATCCCCTTAGAAAAAATATTGCAAGTGGAACTTTGAGGTTTTCAGCATCACGTGTCAACTTTTCAGAGGTATACACAGAATAACACGTTAAATTAAGGTATGGATAACTGTATATCTTCGTTTTACACACCAGGTTTACTTTAACCCAGTTACAGTACCTAGTAGGGCAATGTTTGGCAGGCTGTAGAAATAAACCTGTTCCATCATATACTAAGAAACGTATCAAACTGTTATTCTAACAGTCTTAGGTTAGCAAATGTCTGGACCAGCTGTTTACATTTCCCTTAAAATACATTAATAGCACTCTAGAACCAATTATACTATATAAGACAGCTTTCACAAGTAAAACACTCTCAGCTTCTGCATACTGGAGGGTACGGGAGTGCTTCAAAAATGCAACACCCTAAGCTATCAAGTAATTGAATATTGTGAAATGTGTTAGTAAAGAAAGATCATCATAATTAAAGTGAATGTTCTGAACAACAACTTAATCATCAACCATTATATACATATCAACAGTACTTTGAATGACTTCAAACCCAGATTAAATACACACATTCCAACAATGTACAGTTAGGTTATATCTAGCAGGGTTTATAACAGTATATATA